>OZ024791.1:7678212-7807770 GCA_964017065.1 Haliclona indistincta
TACGTCAGTGACTGAGGTCTGACCTTGCCGGCTTGACCTGCCGCAAACCTGTGATAAGCTGCCTCCATCTCCTAAAAAGAAAAGAAAAATATAAAAAGGAGTATGAAGTATAAGACTTACTTCACTGAGCATATATTCTTGCTGTTGCTTGTATTGAGAGAGATCCGGTACAGAGGAACTCAATTCTCTATGACCTACAGCAACAAAAATGTTAAATATTCATCTCTTTCTCACTCTTATAATTTATAGTGATACTGTTAGCTTAGTAGCAGTGATAGTAGATAAACTGTGAATGTATCAAAATTAAAGTGTGTAAATGTACCATTTAGACAGTCAATCATCACAACTGCATATTCTGGTAGAGAGAGTTTAAGATGCTCCGTCACACCGTCCTTGGTAAAAGAGAGCTTCACCATGTCTGTTTCTGAGTCCTGAGAGAATAAGAGAAAGATAAATACAGGAGGGGGGCGAGGCTGGAACCAGTAATGTGACCTAATTAAGAATACATTAAAATGAGTTTAAATTACACAAAATGAACTCCCACACAATTAATAATTAACATAATTGTGGTACTGACATGTTCCCATTGCAATAAGCTGCTGTAATCCCATACGAGACTCTTCTTCTTTGTATTATAGAACAGAAACATGATCTATTTAGAGAAAGAGGAGGAGGATAGCAACAACTATGGCGTCACTACTTTACCTTGTGTCTCGAGACTCCAATGAGACCGCTGTCTTTAGTCTCGGTATTAATACTCGAGAAGAACTCCATCCCGAATAGCTCCATCGAAGACCACATTTTTACAAACCAATTTTTAGCATCGCAAGCTAAGCACAGATGAATACATCATTGTAGTGGTAGTCAAAACGTCTACATACCTACTAGGCCCTTCAATAAAGAGTGATGACTGGCAACCTCTTTGGCAACATTCTGATAAGATCATAGTTATACAGCTGCAAATAGAATCCATGCACACATGTATTATGAACATACTTTTATCTTGCACTTTGGTGGTACAATTAATCCCTTCATTTTGTGAATACGTTCAACAGTATCCCTACAAGAGGACAATATTCGCATGAAATAACGTCTGAGAACAAGTAGAGAGCATGCAAGCATATTGTTTTCGGAAAATAGTCACTATTTTGTGTAAGGGTATCTTGCTGCAGGCATCATGTCCAGCCAGTGGACTGAGACCAGGCAGCGCTGATAAATTAATCATGGAGACCATCTTCCTCTCAACTCATGCCTTCCAATCCCTTTCTCCCAGTCTTTCTTCCTTCCTTCCTCTCTCTCATTCTCTCCCTCCCCTCTGTTTCCCCCTCCCCATCTCTCTGGCTATAGTACAGCATACTCTTTCGAGCTAAAGTCTCCCATTGTTATCTGACACAGTAACGCTGACATCTTCACTAGATCTTGCTGTGAACAAAGCAGTTCTCCAGATAGAAAAGTCGCTCTGCATAAACAAGAGAGGAAAAAGAGAAAGCAGAGATGACAATCAAAGGAAATTAAATCAGTAAACCAACATATAAAATAGTCTAGACCTACCTTCCTTGTTTATAGAGGAGTTCATGTGTTGTCGATTCTCTATAAAAAACCAAGAGTACAGTGTACTTTTACATTTTTGAAGATGTTGTAGTCTCACCTCTCAAGGTCAGTGTGGTAGTGAAATCGGTACATCAGGATAACCTCGTCTTCCGCCATTACATCCTGTGTCAGCAGAGATTTGGTGGGGTCCAACCACGGCGTGTCAATGCGCATTTGATGCTTCTTGGAGATCTGTCTGTAGAGAAAACATAGCTGGTGATACAAACACATGAGAAAAAATTCAAAATAGCAGAGTGCCTTCAGTGCACATTTCAAATGTCTAAGATGGTCTGTTGTACCATACAATCCCTTCATTTCTATAGCAACTAGTCTAGCAGAAGCACTATTGATAGAGCAATGTTTATTAACACATCCTTAATCATGGCAGTAGAGATTGCCGAGGTCAATCAAATTAGTGATCATTTGAATCACACTACGTCAGGGACTGTACCACATTCTCTCTGATGTGAAACCACAGAGAGCAAGTCACACTTCAATATTATTACTGATGTTTATTGCAATGCGCTATACCCAATATAGTACTGTTTTCAACGAGGAATGCTCTGTTATTCGCAATTAAAACACACAGTCCATAGTGAAATCAAAACCAATTAAAAGTTTATGACATTAGTGAACGTACTTCTTCTTTGGTATAAGTTGAGAGGAAGATGGTCTCCGTGATTTACCAGCGCTGCCTGGTCTCATTCCACTGGCACTGGCTGGACGGGATACCTGCAGCAAGACACCATACACAAAACAGTGACTACTTTCCGGCATTTTTATTCAATTTGGCAAGTATGATTGTAAAGGTTTAGACAACAAGCCTTAATTTTTGACCAATTAAATAAATTGTGAACTATTGAATATAACTCACGGCTTTTCGTCTTATTTTTGGTGACACAGCAAGAGAGCTGTCACTGCCTGTTAGCTGCTTCTTCTTTCCAAGTCCAGGAGCTGTAAGCATAGAGACAGTGAGAGAAGATGAAGCAAGCATTGATTGATCTAATTACTCACATATTCCTTGAGGGGAAAGTTCAGTTGGCTTAGCAGGATGACTGGATGTGTGATAAGTACATGTAAGCATAATGCAAATGTGAGTAGCTATGTCTGTCTCTCACTCACTGCTTAGTAACAGCATAGTCCACTGCAACAACAAGAGACAGCTCCTCCTGCAGACACAAAAAGTAACTTGATTATATTCTTTTCTCTAGTTATGCTTACTGGATGATCGTAGTGTAATTTATTGCACACATCACGAACAACCTCTTCAACCTAAGACAAGGAGAGAGAGAGAGAGTGAGTGAGTGACATTGGGAGAGGGAGGGAGGGAGTGAGCAAGTGAGTGAGTGAGTGGAGTAGTGCTGTGTGACTATCTACTTACACTGGATGATTCGTCGATTGATATCTCTTGTGAAGAAGCGTCTAAAAACCTGCAGAATATGAAACAACAATCACACATTCCCAATAAAATGACTAAGAGAAGATACTAAGTGGAAACTGAATGGTGTGAAACAGGAGGGAAGTACATGGACGCCTCAAAGAACAGACAGGTTTTGCTAGACTGAGTACATCAACATGCATTGTACAGATACACCATACTAGGTAGTAAACAAGAGGTGCACACACACATGTGTGTGTCAGGAAACCAGTGGATGCAGGTGAGTATGAATATGGTGATACAGCAAGTGCATTCATGTACTGGAGACCATGAGCACCACATGATAAGAGGTGGGGGAGGTGGTGCTACTACACTAGCCATAATAAGACTTTCTGTTGACTAAAGGTCATGTAGAAAGAGAACACAAACGCCTCGAGACATGCTCTACAGCTTGTAGGGGAAGTTTGGTAGAGTGGTCGTGGGCTGACCGTATCTTGAGAGGTCTCATCTTCGGTCGATACTCTAAACGAGTGTTGCTGCTCTTCCTGAGCATTCTGCCGATATGGGAGCCGCTCTGCAGCCATACCTGTGGTCAGGGTGGATGCAGGAGTGAGTAAACACACCCACACACACGTGGTGCTTCACAAACCTTTTTTTCGGGCCAGAACAGTGCGTACGAGTCGGGAGGCAGTTTAACGTCTCCCTGGTCGGTCAGTTTCTGGTAGACAGTCCGGCATACTTCCTCTGTCGTTAGCAATCGAGATGCCTGCACGGAAATGGAGTTAACTCTGTTAGCACCTTGTAGGTATTTTCACACCAACACAGTCAAGTCATATGAACTCACGCACCTCTAACGATATGCTTGGGTCTCGCCGACTACTCTCGCCCTCTGTGTCGTATTCTATCTTGAGCGTGAGACTCATGATGGGCTGTGTACACCGAGTAGGCAGCTTTCTTTCCCGCGCCCGCCCTGCACAACTATTAGTCGATGACTGGCAGAGGGTGGAGCTCGTTATTACGTGACCGCATTCATAATGTCCGCAGGAAATGAGTACATAAAATACCACTTGCATATAAACGTGGTTGCAGTCAACATTTGCTATATTTCTCTGATTTGGCAGCGAGAGAAATCCGTATTTTGATTGCGGAGTACATCACCAGAGATCCGCGGCCGACCAGTGAACGGCGCCAGGCGAGAAGATGTCGCTTGTAGCGGTCGGTCGCAAAAACCCTCTGCAGCCCTGGTGGGTCTGTCCGCCAGATCGCGAGCTAGCATTGAGAGGAAAGTAAGTGGAGCTAAAAGTAATGCATGATGCAGCTGTCACAGTTTGCGCGTGTTCCATTAGTTATTTGTTGTATGTGACTTGACTCTTGGAAGTTATGATATTGTACCACTAATTATCTTGTTTTCGGTTTCACGTTGTAGTCAAAACAACAACTTTGGGAAATTCTGATGCAATTCAGTGTATCCATCAGTGCATGCTTGCATGATTTGAAATGAAACAAACCGTTCACAACATGACTGCCTATTTTGGCTGTTAGCCCCCAGGTTCACTGTAGTATTCTCTGTTTGTACATACACAGAATACCCATACATCAGATGGGATGGATGTTTGCACTCAATTTCCTGCCCATTAGTACTGATTCATGCCTTGCATTATCCCTCTTCGCTCATGATTAAGCATCTTTGTTTATTTATTACAGAATAAATACTGGCTACTCCACCATTGCCAGTAGAATACAGAAGAACAGGTATGCTCCTATCATCCGGTCAACTAATGTGGGAAAGCTGTCTGATGCTGAAGTTGAGATTATTAAAAGAGTGATAAAAAGAGCAGAAGAGATGGAACGGGCAGAGGAGATAAGAATTGGGTATGTAATGCATACTTGTCAGTGTGTACTAGAGCCCTGACTGCATGTGCATATAGGGAGGCATATGGTATAATAGACACGTAGGTCTTCACTTGCTAAGTTTCATTGGTGCAGAGGTGTCATGATTTTCTCCCGGTTTCCATTTACAGCTGTTTGATGCTGAAACACAAACAGATGCTGGAAGCCTCATGCGGAGACGGAGCCGCTACTTGCATACTCTGTGGCTGTGAACTAGGGGCGACACAGGAAGAAGGCCCAGTGCCAATGGTGTATTGCCATACTTGTGCAAAGGTAAGCAAGTGTTATTGTGTAAATACATGCTTCAAATACATTTCTGGTACATGTAACTATACAGCTATAGCCTACATATACTGCCAAAATAGTACGATTCGCATAATCACCTTGAAATAACATTTGCTTACGAGGAGAACAAACACTGTAATACTCACAACTATAACTGTCTGGTAAATATGGTTGGGAAGATTAGCAACAACATGGACTGTCTAGAATCATGAGCATACTCCCCGGCTTAATAATGTGCTTGAATAACACTTTCAAAATCTGCTGTTACAAAATAAATATTGAAGTAAACAACTGAGTAGACAAATAGTTCAGGAGTTAAACTTGTGCTCTCATGTACACAACATGGATACTGTTATTCATAGTTTCCTGTGCCTAAACTTTCAATGTACACATAATCACAAACACAACCCTTGTTGATGTGCATAATTATCCACTGTCTCTCTCTCTGCAGGCAGCATGTCATCGCTGCAGCTGTGAAACCAGGCTTCGTTCAGGCGAGAGAGTTACCATGTGCAGACTGTGCTTCGAAAAGCAAGAGGTAAGAACTGCTTGTATACCACTCACTTCCTTCCCTTCCTCTGGTTTCTATAAAAGCTGTTTATTTATACTTCTTTGATGTCAATTCACTGGGTCTTTTTACACAGCTTTGGTGTAAGAGCGGTTCATGGATGAGAAACTCAGCTCCAGACATATCCCTCCCAGATTCAGCATTAGAACAACTTCAAGATGAGGTATGAGGCACCACTTCACTGACATATGCTTCATTGCTATTGATGTTCTGTTTCTGTAGGTCAATATGGCTAGTACAAGTTTCAGTAGACCTTGTGAGTTCGAAACAACAACTAGATGATACATGGTTGTTTATGTGATTATTTCTCTTCTCCAGCTCTGGATATAATGCCATCATTGTGGGCAAACCAAGATACAGAGGACAGCGTCAGTGAAGATGACGATGATTCTAAGCATGGATTCTCGTACAATATCACATTCAATGACAGAGACACAGAGTCAGTCAACAGCGATGTAATAGCTACCTCATGGCGGAAGATTAATTCTCGGCCCAATTCTCGTTCTCGTTCCAACTCCCGTTCATCCAGCGCTTCTCTACCAGGGTTACCAGATAATGCTAGCAGTCCAGCAGAGTTCACTCCTGTCATGAGCCGCAAGCCCTTTGGTATGGTGGAACAGTTGAGTGTTGATGAGCCCACCATTGATGACGTCCCTCTTGTGAGTATGAGGAGCAAGTCTAGTTCTTTGAAGAGATCTGGCGCCATGACTCCCACGCAGCGTAACTCGTTCCGTCGTGTGAGAGAGAAAATGAAGGAAAAGCAGAATAGCCTTTCTGATGACAGAAGGAGTCGATCAGGATCACCAGCTGCACACTCTGACCTTGAAAACTCTTTAAAGTTTTCAGACCGTGGAAGGCGTTGGACCGCTGATACATCTGCTGCTAGTGGTAGCTATGATGTAGAAATGGCTAGTCGAGGCCGCTCATCTTCCTCACACAGTTCTGGACGAGCTGGTGACAGTGAGTCAGAATCAGAGCTCACTGCCAGTGCCTCCATACAAGCACGACCAACTGGTCGCAGCTCTCTTCCTATTATTGTTGTAGACAAACCACTGTCTGCAAGACTAGCAGCTCGAGCTACAAGACATTCTGAATCATTTGACTTAGACGACAGAAACGATTCAGTGGAAAAAGACGAACTACCAAAAGTGGACCACAAATGGAAACGAAAGAATGCCTCACGTATCGGTCGAAGGCAGCAACAGGAATCAGAGCCAGTTTTGACAAAATTCGAATCGAAAGTCACAGATCTTACAAACACAAGCATAGACACAGGAGAAAGAGATCCACCAGTTGTCAAGGATCCAGAAATGATCAGTGAAGAATCAAGTATCCCTCAGTCCAAACCATCAGAAGGTGACCAAGAAGAGAATCAAATAGAAGCCTTCCCAAGAAGAAGCATACAAGCAGACGACAACAAGATTAAAATGATGAGAGAGAAAGCTCGACTGTCTGCTCGCAGAGCTCGACAAGGAGGAATGTCACGTGCTGTTAGAGAGCAAGAAGATGAAGAATTCGCGCAGGCACCTTCACCAGTTCTTGGTGAAGAAGCAGTTGTGAACAATCAGTCTCAAGCTGACGCCATTGCACAAGAACCAGAGAGTAAAATACAGCAAGCTGTTGAACCTCCAATAGAGCAGCTTACTGAATCAAAGTCACCACCTCCTTCTGAAGCGGTCATACCTGCTGAAAAAGTGATAGAAAAACCTGTTGAAACAACTGTCGAAGAAGCTGCTGTTGAAACAACTGTCGAAGAAGCTGCTGCTGAAACAACTGTCGAAGAAGCTGCTGCTGAAACAACTGTTGAAGAAGCTGCTGTTGAAACACCTCCTGAGGAACCTGTTAGAGAGAAAGTAACTGCTGAAGAACTTGTTAAAGAAGAAACTGCTGAAGAACTTGTTAGAGAAGAAACTCCTGAAGTAATTGCAGAAGCACCTGTTGAAGAGCCTGCTGATGTACCTCCACCATTGCCGCCTCGAGATACAGAAGAAACAGAGGATAAGAATGAAATTGAACAGGCAACAACTGAAGTACCACCACAGCCATCACCAGAAGAGACACAGAGCAAAGAGGAAGAAGTCAAGGCTCTTCCTGTCAGTGAAACTACCCAGGAAGAGAAAACAGAGACCCAGGAGGAAGAAAAATCTCAAAATGTTTACAATGAGCCAGCATCGGTAGACACTGCTATTTCTACTGCAGCAAGTGATCAAACAGAATCCACAGGTGAAAAAGATAATTTTGAGAGCCCAGTGAGATCCTCATTTCATCGAAGAAACGTTACTCGCTCAAGAGTCAAGAGGCCTCCTCCACGAATGTCAATCTCGTCTGATACAAGTAAGACTGAATCTGAGGAGACACCATCAACCAAATCATCGGATATTACAGAAGAGACAAAAGAGGACAAAGAAGTGCAGAGGGTGTCTGAGAGATCCACTATACAAGCAGACGATGCTGAGCTACAGAGAAAGCGAGAAAAGGCTCGACAAGCTGCACGAAGGATGAGAGGAGGCAAGTACTATGCTCCTTCATCACAAGAAGACTCTCCAAGTGTACCAGCTGAACCTGCTGTTGGAGAAGAGACACAGAGTCCAGTCAGAGCTGACTCAGAAAGCAAGACAGAGAGATCCGAGTCCATTAGTAGCAGTCGTCGCTTACTGTCTACTGTCGCAAGCAAGCCTCCACCAAGATTACCAAGAAAGCTAGACACCGATACTAAGCCAGCTGCAGAAAGTTCACAAATGGACGATGAAGACTTACCAAAAGCCGGTCGGTTTCGTCGAAGAAATGCTACTCGATCAGAGCGACGTGGGTCATCAAGACGTCATTATCCTCCCTCCCCAGAGCATGCTGAGGAAGACTCCAGTCAGGCAGCAACCATTCAGAGCCAAGGAGATGAAAAACTTGTTTAAATGACATAATAATCCTCAAAAACTTCATCATCATGCAAATAAATATTCAATGCTGTATTTCATGCACTGTTTATAAAGCAGTACATTCGTTTTCTTTCATGTAAAATGATGTCAAAAATTATAGGCAATGAATATTGTAATTACTTCCTTATAAAGATACTATCTGTGTACACAGCTAATAGTACAGGTATTTGAAATCACTGGTAAACAAGTCAAGTAGTTGGCGGCTTCGGGCAATTGTCTTCTAGATCAACACCTGCCTGGTTCAAGCCTAGACCACCACAATGAGCACACCAAGTAAGCATTAACTAACTTTAAGGACTATGATCAAGGTGTTGGTGCTACACAGTCACACTAAATGCTCTTCAATTGTTGCCTCTTCTCCGGGGTCAACCCACCAACTGTTTTGAGTTTGGTGTCCACTTGAAGCTTGACTATGCTAAGTTAAAAGCACTGGAGAGAAGGTCAATGGGTCAAAAACCACTTATGGACTGCTTTACTGAGATGTGTAACTATTGGTTGGAGAATGATGAAGACAAGACCTGGTCTGTTGTATACATGGCTCTTGTACAGGAAGGCAACAAGGCACTGATGGAAAACCTGTCAAAGAAGTATCGTCCAACTTCAAAAGGTGAAAGCACTATAGCTAATTTGAGTCATTCACTGAGTGACTATAATATGCACAGTTAATCTACCATTGGTCGAATTCAAAAAGGCGCTAGATGTAATGGCTCATAAATGGTATCTTTTCGGAGGTGCCTTGCGCATACCACTGAGTATATTACATCAGATAGAGGAGTGCAGAGGAGGTCTTGATCGCTACAGGAAAGATGTATTAGAAGAGTGGCTGAACACAGGTGAAGCCACATGGGAGAAGCTGCAGACAACTCTCATTGAAGTAGGCAACAGAGCACTGGCGAATGAACTAGAGGAACACAAGAGAAAGGACTCACAGCAACAAAAATCACAACCACAGCGATCACAAGGACAGAAGCAAGAAGGTACGCTGATGTTACTGATGTGAATTATAGCTGAAATACTGATTCGAACTTCTAAAGTACATCAAGTAGGTGCAACTGATGCATCAGGAGCAACAGTCACTTCTTCAAGCTCATCATCACACGATGCTCTTGATCAAAAACTAAGTGAGTGCACCTTTCTCTCTATTCTGATGTGTTGATGCTATTCTGTACAGCCAGTGATGACCTACTTGATGTACTTGAGCAACTTATCAATCTCAGTCGAAGCAAATTTTGGAAACTTGGTCTCAAGCTGGGCCTGAAATCTTCTAATTTGGATAACCTCAAAGATTCTTGTAAAAGTGATGATTTTGGTCAGAGTGTCATGAAGGCATGGTTGAACCAGGAAGACAATGTGAAACAGCCATCATGGAGATCACTAGTTGATGCTCTGGAATCAAACTATGTCATGGAGAGAGTTACTGCACAGAATATTAGAGACTGGTTAAAACAGTAAAAAGTGTCAAAAATAATAATAAGACCCAAAATTTGACAATACTAATATTCACTAATTCGATATACGCTAACATTTTTATGCTGTTAGAGTGCCAAGTTACCATTCAGACAAAATTAGATATCGATTTCCAATTCATGAGTGGAAATCAGAGTGAAATTAATATCACTAGGATGAGAGTCCAAATGAGCAAACAAAGGGTAAGTAGGACCAAGCTCTTCATACAACAATATTTTTTTAATGTTCGATTGAAAATGAGAAAACAAGCAATAAGTATCTTTGGCGTTGAGCACTTTAAAATGTGAACAATACTACTACTGCTACCACCATGCACATATACGTTTCCTCTTGATCACTGCCCCATCGACAGTGATAATAGTAGTGATAAAATTAGAACCAAAAATGATAACACCAGAAGTACTGAGCATTTTATAAAAACTTCTCAATAATTGAAACACACAGCAAACCATACTAACCACTATTATGGAAGTGTTTGATCAAGCACTATTTGCTTTCTTCACCTACTGGGCACCCATAGTAACACAATTTGACAAGTTTACAATAACAAAATTCAAAACTAGGGAGTTTTGAATAACGATATTCAAAACTTCCTAGAATTCTTGATAAGCAAGTACACTTAGTGCAGTGTACACAGTATCTAAAGTCACCCATCAAGCCTGGCTCTCTCAACTACTTTGAGTTCCATCTCAGCATAAAGGCTCTTAACAAGTACCACATGTCTACACCAAGTGAGTACTCATGTATTAGAGACTGGGGTGTCTTAGTTTATAGTCTACTGTTCTAGCAGCTAGCTTTATGTGACATACATGCATTTTGCCTATGACAGTTTCACTGAGTGCTGCTGAGCTAGAGCCACTTATCCAGGAAGAAAGAGCTAGATGTACTACACTAGGAATTGAACTTGGTATTACTTATTCACGGTTGGAGGAGCTGGAGAAAGATTCCAAAGCCAAAAAGCCAGTGACAGAGTGCTTTTTAAAAATGTGCAGGGTCTGGCTTATCGAGGAAGAGACAGAAAGAAAGTGGTCTGAAGTCTTTAAGGCTCTGAGGCAACAGAAAAACAATAGACTTGAAGCAAGTCTGAAGAAAACATATGGAGAACATGAAACAGGTAATAATAGCTACTTACATTAATAGCGGTTTAACAAAACTATTTTCAGTTGATACTAGAAATTTGAAGAAGTTTGCAAAAGATCTAAGAGAAATGACACCAGAGTGGTATCCATTTGGTCTTGCTCTTGGTCTGAAAATGATAGACCTAAATATCATTCAGGAACAGACAGGACTGCAGTGCTACATGCTAGCTATGCTGGAGGAGTGGATGAGAACAAAAGGTGAAGAGGTCACTTGGGAGAACCTGCAGGAAGCACTCAGGAACATTGGAAACGGGCGACTTGCTGGGAAGCTACAAGATGACAAACTAGATGACCAAGAGGGTTAGCCAGAAAACTATTGTTAGCCAGACTATGCTTTGCCTACAATTATCATTTCAGCGAAAATGGAATTTAATTAACCTGCACAACATGACTACTCCAAGAACACAACTCCGCTGCTACTAAGTTGATTATTTGTGACATTGTATGCAAGTCAATTTAAATCTATGTTTAATCATCCACCGCGGAACTGCATGCACAGAGAGTCACTGTAATATTGCTACAACAAGTGACAATGTGTTTGATGTACTTGATTTACAACCCTTAGACAAGAAAATTCAGGTCTAAATTCTTCTACTCTGGAATATACCAGCACAACAGAGGAGTTTCGGAGGAATCGTATGATGGTATGGCTGGACCAGGAGAACATGCTTCATGGAAATCACTGGTTGAAGCTCTAGAATCAAAAATTGTCAAGAGAGACCTAATGCACAGAATAAATCATACACTGCATGGTTACAAACACCAGATGGTAACATAATGATACTGTTCTTCTTGACTTCAAAGTCATGTTATATGGGGGTGGGTTCATATCATTCCTGGAGTGAGTCTTGTCTAAACTGATCAAATTACTGTTGACCTAGCTGTGGTCTTAGATTCACAATAATGGCTACTCGTAGTAACACACCAAGTAAGTCTAGCTACATGGAACATAGCCGTTGTTGACCAGCAATGATGTGAATGTAGTTAAGTTAACAGCTGGTCAGCTAGAGCCTCTTGTTAGAGAAGAGACTGCCAACTGTACTCAACTGGGAATTCAACTTGAAATACCTTACTCAAGACTGGAAGACTTAGAGAAAGAAGCCAGTGACAATAAACCAAGCATGGATTGTCTTGAAGAAATGCTGCAGCAATGGTTACAAGATATAGAAGAAGACAGAAAGTGGTCTGAAGTCTACAAAGCACTGGAACAGCAGGGAAACAGAAGACTCAAAGCTATTCTGGAGAAAGAACATAGTGCAGCAACATCAGGTAATACAGTGGTAATGAAACTGTTCTATATTCACTGATAAACTGTAGTTAATCGGCTGGAATTCAAGGACTTGGTCAGAAAGCTGAAAGAAATGGCGTCTGAATGGTACACATTTGGTTGTGCACTTGAATTATCAATAACAGACTTGGAAATCATTGAAGACAAAGATGGTTCACAGCGCTACTTGATAGCTATGCTGGAGGAATGGATGAAAACAAAGCAAGATGAAGAAGTCACATGGGAGAACCTCCAAAAAGCACTAAGAAGCATTGGTAACATGAAGCTTGCAACAGAACTGGAACAGCATAAACTAAAGGATCAAGAATGTTAAGAAAAGAAAAGAGGCGATCCAGTGAAACACGATAGTCAAAATTCGCTGAAGCTGACCAACTCAACACTGTGCAGACTATTGAACTGATAATATTGTAGTGTGTGTGTGTGTGTGTGTGTGTGTGTGTGTGTGTGTGTGTGTGTGTGTGTGTGTGTCTATTAAAATGATGCTCAATGAAAGAACTCAAGGTGGCCGTAACATTTTAGACATGTAATTTGATGCTGTTGAAGTCTTGGTATAGCAGAAATTCATGATCAGGGACTGACTTCCTATAAGCCCTATAAGGAAGCAGCTACACAGAGCACCTCCTTCTGTCCTCGCTCTTAGCTCCCTTGTTTTTGTCTATCAAGGCTCTTGAACACAAGCACTAGCTATCATGGCTACTAGTGCCTCCCATACACCAAGTAAGTTATTATAGTGAAGCACTAATGAATGACACTGTGTCCATGACTACAGTTTCACGAGTTCCTGCTGATCTGAAGCCACTTATTCAAGAATACAAAACTAAATGCACTTTACTGGGAATTCACCTCAGTATTCCTCTTTCAGTGCTGCGAGATCTTGAGAGAAAATCCAAGGACAAGAAGCCAATCAGGCAATGTTTTTTAGAGATGTGTCAGCAATGGTTCAACGACAAAGAAGACAGAAAGTGGATTGAAATCTTTGAAGCACTGAAACAAAAGAAACACAACACACTTAAAAATAGTTTAGAGAAAATTTACAAAGCAGACACACCAGGTATGTGTTCTCAATAACAAAGAATTTAGGTCATTTCCGAATGCAGTTCCGCGAGACTTCAATTTCGGAGGAGAGCTGAAGGAAATGATTCCCCAGTGGTACCAGTTTGGCTGTGCACTTGGAGTATCAATAGAAGATTTGAATAATATCGAGGAGGAAGACAACTACATGATATCTATGCTGGAGGAGTGGAAGGAAAATCATGAAGAGAACTACACATGGGAAACCCTACAAGATGCACTCAGAGTCATTGGTAACAATAGACTGGGAGCAAATCTGGAGAAACACAGACTAAAAGACGAACAAGGTCATTATTATAACCTGGAGGTGCATGAAAATAGGACACCTCATTACATTACTTGCACTTTTTAATTTACATTTATCATCAATCACATTCACATGTAGTTGGTGACAGCAAACTACAAGAGCCCTCTACTGTCAAACTAAGTGAACCAGATATTTTAGCAGGTTGGATAATATCATTATACTGATAATGCTTATTATTGGTTCGGTTCTAGAAAAGAAGGAAACTAGGGAGAGAGAGGAAGAGACTCATAAAGACAAGCTACTCAGTAAGCACAATAGCTTATCTCTCAGTATGCTCAAATGAATACTGCTTTGCAACTTTGACTAATACTAAATTATTTACAAATCAGAAAAGATTTACATGTCACATGATCACTTCCAACCTTCTCAGTGAAATATGTTTAGCCATGTTAACTGTAAACATTTTTTTATGTAGTTGACACTGCTATGACAGCATTCAATCGCTGGGTTACTATGCGTCTCTCTATGTTCCGTACTATGGGTGCTCCTGGGAGTGGAAAAACCTCTGTTCTTGACTTGACTATGGGAAAACCTCCTCCTCCTCCTGAAGAGAGTGAGAGAAAGAAAGTGAGAGAGAGTACTGACTGTATAAAAACACGTGAAATCACCGTTGCACCAATTCTGGCACACGAAGAAGAGGTATGGGAAACAGTGACTACAGACAGAATGAATGAAATGGTCGGGAAGGCTCTCAAAGCTCAATTCGATCAACATAAGAAAACTCAAGATGTTCCTCCGACAACTACTTCCTCTTCTCGCCTTGTTGAAATCGATCAACATAAGAAAACTCAAGATGTTCCTCCGATAACTACTTCCTCTTCGCCTTCTCGCCATCCTACTCGTCCTAGAGAAGAAGTAGCTCAAGAATCAACTCAACAACCTCTGAAAGTCATCACAGATTTGGTTGACAAGTTGGAAGAAATAGAAGGATCTATGGAATTAATGGATGTTCACTGGGTGTTCACCCAAGACACGGGGGGCCAGCCATGCTATCAATCTGTTGCTCCTTTGCTTCTGAGAGAAAATTCGTGCAGTGTCATCACCACCAAGCTTAACGAAGAGTTTGGATCGAAACCTGAGTTTGCATTTTTCATTAAGGGAAAAGAAATCCCAATGTCCAGTGCCAAGATTCAACTGACAAATCTCCAAATGATTGAAACTCTGGTCAAATCGCAAGCATCAGTCAATCCATCACAGGCACCCAAATACATCATAGTTGGCACTTTTGAGGATCAAGTTAAAGAAGGTGACGAAACGATTGAAACCAAGAATGCAGTGTTAGAGAAAAGTCTGCGTGGGTTAGAGGACCAGTGTATTGTCAATGGTAGCTCCATTATCTTCCCAATAAATGCAGTCAATCCAAATGAAAAAGAAAGAAAAGACGATGCAAAACGGCTGCGTGAAAAAATTCTAGAATCTCCTGGAGCTACAGTCGAGAAAAGAGTGAAAATTCGTTGGTTTGGTCTTTTACTCCACCTCATTACCGAGGACAAAGATACCTACACACTAGATGAGTGTTTAGATGCTGGGAAAAGTCTTAAAATGGACGAAAGCGAGATAAAAAAAGCTCTTGAGTTCTTCCATGGACTAGGAATCATGATTTATTTCGACACGAAAGACCTAGGAGGAGTTATCATCGTCAAAGTGAAAGTGGTTTTTAGGACATTATCTCTGCTCCTTGGTATCTCATTCATTGACAGAGATACTCTTGATCGTGAATATAAGCTCATTCTCTTAGGCGACACCCAAGAACGTCTTCAAAAATATGGACGATTCAACAAAGAGTTACTACATCAGAAACAATTTCTGTTCTCTGATGTTTTTACAGCCAAATACTTCCTTGATCTTCTTGAGCATGTGACGGCTGTCATTGCAGTAGGAGAAGATGAGTACTTTCTTCCCTCAGCTCTTGCATTTGCTACTGATGAAGAGATCGAACAACGTGTCAAGGGAGAGCCTTGGATCATATGCCTCACAAAAGAAAAGAAAGATCGTGATCCTGTCGACATTCCACCACCACTGCCTTACTTATCGTCAGTTTTCATTAATGTACTGAAATACTTTCCCGAATGCAACCTGCCATCGTCGGAGGATAGTCTGCAGTACTCAAATGCAATGTGCTTGTCGTACAGCGATGGATTCATCCATTTTATTCAACGTGTCGACCAGATTGAAGTGTATTTCAGTGAGTGTGAGGATCAACCACACAAGTGCCATGCTATTCGATCTGTGGTACTAAAAGCAACCGAAAGAACTGAAGAGAAGCTCAATATTCCTCCTGGAATTTTAGTAAAAAAGGATGCGTTTCTGTGTCCTTGTGAAGAAAACAGTAATGGCCGCCACGTATATGTCTTCAAAACCGTTAAGAAGAAAGCCTGGTGCAAGAAGAGTAAAAAGCATCTTGAGCTAAAACCATCACAGCAAAGTTGGTTGGATGAACCACAAGGTGCGTATAGCTATAATAGTATTCTTGATGTAGATACATGTATATTACTGAGTGAATGAAGCACCAAAGGTGCTGCTGCAGATGCCTTTGTGATAATAAGTAGCAGCCAGAAACCAGCTAGGAGACTTACAGCTAGGAGACTCACTTAATGTGACATGATTCCAGCTTTTAGTGTCTCCCCAGAAACTAAGCAAGTGCATAGTTGTGGTTAATAAGTAGTTGCCTACAATAATTGTTTTGACGGACTGCTAGGTACCCTAATTGCCAGAGTAATAGGACATTGTTTTTGGTTACCTGCCACATTAGCAATTTTGGTTTAGTTTTGATTCGTATTGTATTCACACTGTCAAGACTGTGAAATCAAACATATCGAAACGTTTAAACAAAATCCTCCAGCTAGTTTTAAGCTGTAAATTGTTAAACTTTTTGACAAAATTTTCATTATGATTTTTGGTGCTTGTTTGTTCACTGCTGCACTAAATACACATTGAACTGGGTTGAATTTGGTTTGACCACTGGTATGCATTCATCAAATCCGCTGTGTGAACACACCCTTGTAGTTTTCATTCCTTTTTATCTTGCATGCAGATCATGATTTGCAGCACAACGCCATAAAAAGAGGTATAAATCCAAGAACCTTTTGGGAACTTCATGACTGCGAGTACAAAGGCGATGGCACAACTCTCATGGTGTTTGATACCGGTATCGACCGGGCTCATCAATCTTTCTCTTCGAGGAGTGAAGATATGCTGTTGTTACCACAGGAGGGTGGATCTTATGACGACATGGACGAAGATGGGCATGGTACTTTTTGTGCAGGAGTTGCTTGTGGTGATGAACAGGATGGCACTTACAAGGATAATAAATCGTTCACATGTTGTGGAGTTGCACCTAATGCTAAATTGGGAATTTGGAAGGCTCGTAATACAAATACCAAGTCTGAATTTGTAGAGCGATTGAAAGCATTGACAGAATACATTCAACAGAATACATTCGAGAAACCTCCTATTGATGTATTAGTTATTCCTAGAGGAATGCCTAAACCCCACCTCGATATGCAAAGGTGCATCAAGACATTGGATGACATGGGAATTATTATAGTGTGTGCTGGCAGCAATGATGGTGCTGTAAGCAATAGCATCGCGTACCCTGCTCGTTTTCCTCAAACCATCTGCATTGGTTCTAACACGCCTGGTTCTAAACCAAGTGATTTTTCACCTGAAGGCCTTAAAATGGAGTTTTTGGGCATTGGAGAAAATATCATTGGTCCAAAGAGCAAAAAATGTGAAAAAAAGAGTGATTGTTTTTCAGAAAAGAGTAGTAAAATGTTTTCGATATACAAAGGTACATCATTTAGTGCTCCGGCAGTTGGAGGACTGATATGCTTAATTCTTGAAACTCTAAAATCCAATCAAGAGGTTCTTCGTATTGCTGAAAAGCTAAATCGCGAATTTATTGTGAGTTTATTGATTTATTTGACACGTGATCAAGGTGTATCATGGGATAAAAAGTGTGGATATGGAGCCATAGATCGTAAAAAGTTGAAACATTTCTTCAAAAGTCCTATGGACTTTATTAAGAAGATGAGAGATGATAAAGTAATATTCTGAAGCTCTATACTACGCTGACACATGACTTTAGATTCTCATTGTGATACTCTTTTAGCAATTTTTTTTGTATTCTCTGTATTTAATTGTTTTTGTATGCTTAGAAGAAGCTACTAAGTACTAAGCACTGTGTCTTATGTGTAAAAATCAGTTTATTCACACATGTTTTGCACTTTAACTCAGGTTTGAATAATGTTAAAAAAACAAGTCAAGTGAAACTGAGCACTATCTAGACAATTAAACTGATTGACTCTAGTAGCTCTAGAATAATTATAACAATGTATGGTGAAGGATGGATTCAAGGTTGTGGTATCATATGTAAATTGATGTGTCTTGTAACTTGTATACACAGATCGGTACTGACTTCCTATAAAGCCTTATAAGGAAACAGTTACACAAGCACCTCCTTCTGCCCTAGCTCTTGTTTTCGGCTATCAAGACTCTTGAATACAAGCACTATAATGGATACTAGTGCCTCCCATACACCAAGTAAGTTATTATAGTGTAAGTACTAATGAATGACACTGTGTCCATGACTGCAGTTTCACGAGTTCCTGCTCATCTGGAGCCACTTCTTCAAGAAGAGAGAACTAACTGCACTTCACTGGGAATTCAGCTCAACATTCCTCTTTCAGTGATTCAAGATCTTGAGAAAAAATCCATGGTCAAGAAGCCAATCAGGCTATGTTTTTTAGAGATGTGGCAGCAATGGTTCAAGGACAAAGGAGACAGAAAGTGGATTGAAATCTTTGAAGCACTGAAACAACAGAGACACAACAGACTTAAGAATAATTTAGAGAAAAAGTACAAACCAGACACAATAGGTATGTGTTTTCAATAACATAGAATATAGGTCATTTCCGAATGCAGTTCCGCGAGACTTCAATTTCGAAGGAGAGCTGAAGGAAATGATTCCCAAATGGTATCTGTTTGGCTGTGCACTTGGAGTATCGACAACAGATATGGATATTATCAAGGAGGACGAGTACAGCTTAAAGGTCAAAATGATATCTATGCTAGAGGAGTGGAAAAATTATCATGAAGATAGCTACACATGGGAAACCCTACAAGAGGCACTTAGAGTCATTGGTAACCGGAGACTGGCAGCAAAACTGGAGGAACACAGACTAAAAGACAAACAAGGTTATTATTAGGGAGACACGGTAGTGTCTCCCTATGTAGGGTTGAACGAGAAAACAAGATGGCGGCTACATACAATGTATTAGCGTTCAAACGCTGATATTTCGCCTGGTGATAAATTTTATACGTCCAAAGACACTTAGATATGCTCTCTGGCGTTGCACCATCTTGCAGTAGCTAGGAGATTGCTCGAAATTGTTGCTAAAGTGACGAACCTGAAAACGGTGAAAATCGACTTTCGTCATCTTCGTCTTCTTCTTTCTTTCTTCTTTCTTCAGCGCGCCTAGCGCCTTTACGCGAGCAGTACCGAGACCAAAACACCCACGAACATTCGTGAAATTCTCCTGGCAGGTGCCTTTTGAACATTGTTTTTAGCGAAACGGCGATCTAAATTCCGCGAGTTCTCGATCGTGATCCATTGTCAGCTAAGTGTTAGACGCCATTATTGTGATTGCGCAACACGCGCGCACGTGACCAAGCAGTGGCTAGCGCACGTGACCAAGCACTAGCTTGAGTATCGCCATGCCGTATGGATCATGGAGAACACATATTTGTCTGGAGTCTTCGAATAAGGGCAAGCTCGTGTAGGATCGCCATTCTGCGCTTGCCAGATAATTATAACCGGCGTATAGGTCTACAAATAAGTGTGGGCGGGGCTCGTATGCATGAATGCGTAGGCGAGCTGATATGTACCACATATTTAGCTACAAGTTCAAAATTGTTAATAATATAAAGAAAAGCCATCAACAGCAGGAAAACTAAACCAATGGTGGAAACCATGACAAAGACGACTCAGTACATGGATGATATTGAACTGCACTTCACTGAAAATGAAAAAGGACACAAACAAGAAAATAAAAAAGATTTCTATCGAAATCAAAAGGATGTAGGGTTGTGAAATCTACCACTGGTCCACAATGTAATCTAACAAGCATGAAATGGTAACACGATTGACTTGCTAATAGACCATAGATCCCTACATCAGTGGCTGTACATAAGATCAATAATTATTTTGTCACAAGCTGAATCCAATTCAATTTAAGGTGTCAGTCAACAGCAACTAGCTGAATTAGCTATAGCCAACCACAGCAGCCACTGATGTAGGGATCTATGGTCTGTTAGCAAGTCAATCGTGTTACCATTCCATGCTTGTTCCTTGTTAGATTACATTGTGGACCAGTGGTAGATTTCACAACCCTACATCCTTTTGATTTCGATAGAAATCTTTTTTATTTTCTTTCATTATAACAAGTTGGAGGCGTGTGAAATTGAACATAATTTTTTTATTGTTTTTAAACTTTTTGACAAAATTTTCATTATGATTTTTGGTGCTTCTCTTTCAGATACAAAGATAAAGGTTTCTAGCAATCCAAGGTAAAGATATTACCAGCTGTATAGTCATGGTAACCAAATTCACTTGTACACACAGGGCACAAGTTGATGGTGATGGGTCAAGTAGTGAAAAGTATGGATGCAAAGTGTTCTATCAGAGAAGAGATGTCAATACATGGAAGATTACATTTGCTGTTTTTCCATGTGACAAATCAGATGTGAGCCCAAACAGAATCAACTAGTCTATAATCATTGTAATGATATAGGAGGTCAAATGCAATGAGGATGAACAGGAAGGACCGAGTTGTCACTTTGACCTTGAGACAGATAAATTAGAAATAGTTCCCAAAGAACAATCTGGATGGAGTTTAAAAGTCACTCGAAAAGAGGTAGGAAAAGATCTCTATCTACTAGCTTCTATCTTTAACGTCTTTACACCTGTCAGGTGACTAAAGCATCAGTTGATGCATACACTGGAGCTGGCAAGCCACCGTTCTGTGAGATGATTGTCGAAGCAGCCTCTTCTCAAAGCACTCCACCTCACCTTGCAATGGACGTTGAACTTGAAGGACCAAGACCACCAAAAATCATGATTCTGAAAAGACAAGCAAAAAATCTCTCAATTCAAGCTCCGGAGGAACATGAACTGCAGGCCGGTTAGCTTCAATACAAGTGCACACTCACTTTGTAGACTAATTAATTAATTTTAAGCTAGAGCAAGCAAAGGGTTTGTAAATATTGCAGAAATACTAAGATTTTGTATTATAGGCCAGTCAGCAATTAAGCAAAATGGTTGAATAGACCACAAAGTACAAATTTGCAGAAATTGCCTCGCAAAGCATGCAGTGAAATATTTTTTTAGCCATGTTAACTGTACACATTAAATTTTTTTATGTAGTCGGCACTGCTATGACAGCATTCAATCACTGGGTCAATATGCGTCTCTCTAAGTTCCGTACTATGGGTGCTCCTGGGAGTGGAAAAACCTCTGTTCTTGACTTGACTATGGGAAAACCTCCTGCTGAAGAGAGAGAGAGTAGTGACTGTATAGAACCACCAACCCACATGGTAGCACGTGAAGTCACCATTGCACCAATTCTGGCACACGAAATAGTATGGGAAACAGTGACTAAAGAACGAATGAATGGAATGGTCATGAAGGCTCTTAAAGCTGCAATCAATCAACATCAGGAAATTCCAGATGTTCCTCCAACAACTACTTCCTCTTCTCGCCTTCCTACTCTTCCTAGAGAAGAAGCAGCTCAAGAATCAACTCAACCTCTGAAAGTCATCACAGATATGGTTGACAAGTTGGAAGAAATAGAAGGATCAATGGAATTAATGGATGTCCACTGGGTGTTCACCCAAGACACGGGGGGCCAGCCATGCTATCAATCTGTTGCTCCTTTGCTTCTGAGAGAAAATTCGTGCAGTGTCATCACCACCAAGCTTAACGAAAAGTTGGAATCGAAACCTGAGTTTGCATTTTTCATTAAGGGAAAAACCATCTCAATGTCCAGCGCTAAGATTCAACTGACAAATCTCCAAATGATTGAAACTCTGGTCAAATCGCAAGCATCAGTCAATCCATCACAGGCACCATCACAGGCACCCAAATACATCATAGTTGGCACTTTTGACGATGAAGGTTTCAAATGTGAGGAAACGATTGGAACCAAGAATGCAATATTAAAAGAAAGGCTGAGTGGGTTAGAGGGCCAGCGTATTGACAATGGTGGCTCCATTATCTTCCCAATATATGCAGTCAATCCAAATGAAGAAGTAAGAAAAATTCTAGAATCTCCTGGAGCTACAGTCGAGAAAAGAGTTAACATTCGTTGGTTTGGTCTTTTACTCCACCTCATTACCGAGGACAAAGATACCTATTCACTAGATGAGTGTTTAGAGGCTGGAAAAAGTCTTAAAATGGACGAAAAAGAGATATTTCGAGCTCTTGAGTTCTTCCATGGACTAGGAATCATGATTCATTTCCGCACGCAAGACCTAGAAGGAGTTATCATCGTCAAGGTGAAAGTGGTTTTTAGCGCATTATCTCTGCTCCTTGGTATCTCATTCATTGACAGAGATACTCTTGATCGTGAATATAAGCTCATTCTCTTAGGCGACACCCTAGAACGTCTTCAAAAATATGGACGATTCAAGAAAGAGTTACTACATCAGAAACAATTTCTGTTCTCTGATGTTTTTACAGCCGAATACTTCCTTGATCTTCTTGAGCATGTAACGGCTGTCATTGCAGTAGGAGAAGATGAGTACTTTCTTCCCTCAGCTCTTGCATTTGCTACTGATGAAGAGATCGAACAACGTGTCAAGGGAGAGCCTTGGATCATACGCCTCACAAGAGAAAAGGAATGTCGTGAACCTATCAACATTCCACCACCACAGGCTTACTTGTCATCACTTTTCATTAACGTACTGAAATCCTCTTCCAAATACAAGCTGCCGTTGCCCAAGTTTCAATTCAGTCAGCAGTACTCAAATGCAATGAGCTTGTCTTACAGCGGTGGTGGATTTATCCATTTTATTCAACGTGTCGACCAGATTGAAGTGTATTTCAGTCTGTGTGAGGAGGATCAACTACACAAGTGCCATGCTATTCGATCTGATGTACTAGAAGCAACCAAAACCACTGAAGAAAAGCTCAATATTCCTCCTGAAATTTTAGTAATAAATGATGCGTTTCTGTGTCCTTGTGAAGAAAACAGTAATCGCCACGTATACGTCTATACGTCTTGTATGGATAAAGCTCAGTGCGAGGAGAGTGGAGAGTATCATGAGCTAACACTGTCACAACAAAGGTGGATGGATGAACCACAAGGTGTGTATAGCAATAATGACGTAGATACATGTATATTACTGAGTGAATGAAGCACCAAAGGTGCTGCTGCAGATGCCTTGGTGATATAAGTAGCAGCCAGAAACCAGCTAGGAGACTCTAAAAGCTGGAATCTAAAAACTGGAATCTGGTGCTTAGCTGAGCAAGTGACATGATTCCAGCTTTTAGTGTCTCCCCAGAAACCAAGCAAGTGCATAGTTGTGGTTTAATAATTAGCTGCCTACAATAATAGTTTTGATGGACTGCTAGCTACCCTCATTCCCCTCTAGAGTAATAGGACATTGTATCTCAGTTACACAGCACATTTGCAATTTTTACCCTGGGCGCGTAGGCGCCGGAGGGTTAAGCGTTTGGCTATGTCCGTATGTATTTACATATGTGTGTGTGTGTGTGTGTACAAAAAACGCGGCTGTTTACTGCCTTAATGTTCAAAGATTGTCATGAAATAGCTCTCAACAGCTTGGTTGTTGAATATTTATTCTTTGAAAGACGCCTGCGAAGTCGAGATAGTCTCCTGTCGCGTGCTATGGCATGTATTTTTATTAGCAACATCGCCGATTAGAACATTCCGGCATGTGGGTGTGCCACAATTGTGAGACTGAGCGAGCAATTAAAAGCGTGTCCACAGCGCACAGGGTATGTGTTCTAAGAACTCTAGTTGGTTTAGTATTACCAGTTAGTTTTGATTCGTGTTGTATTCAGTGTGAACACTGAATACAACACTGTCAACACTGTGAAATCGAACATATCGAAACATCCAAACAAAATCCTCCAGCTAGTTTTAGGCTGTAAATTGTTAAACTTTTTGACAAAATTTTCATTATGATTTTTGGTGCTTGTTTGTTCACTGCTGCACCAAATACACATTGAACTGGGTTGAATTTGATTTGACCACATTCACACTGATATGCATTCATCAAATCTGCTGTGTGAACACACCCTTGTAGTTTTCATTCCTTTTTATCTTGCATGTAGATCATGATTTGCAGCACGATGACATAAAAAGAGGTGTAAATCCAAGAACCTTTTATAAACTTCATGACTGCAAGTACAAAGGCGATGGCACAACTCTCATGGTGTTTGATACCGGTATCGACAAGTCTCATCCATCTTTCTCCTCGAAGAGTCTGTTGTTACCACCGGAGGCTGGATCTTATGACGACATGGACGAAAATGGGCACGGTACTTTGTGTGCAGGAATTGCTTGTGGTGCTGAACTAAAAGGCACTTACCATTTGTACAAGGATGGTAAATCGTTCGAATGTTGTGGAGTTGCACCTAATGCTAAATTGGGAATTTGGAAGGCTTATAACACAAATCCCAAAACTCAGAGATCTGAATTTAGACAACAATTGAAATTATTGACAAAATACGTTCAAGATAATACATCCAAGAATCCTCCTATTGATGTATTAGTTATTCCTAGTGGAATGACTAGCCCCCACACCGATATACATGAGTGCATCGAGACATTGGATTACAAGGGAATTATTATAGTGTGTTCTGGCAGCAATGATGGTGCTGAAAGCAATAGCATCGCGTACCCTGCTCGTTTTGATGAAACCATCTGCATTGGTTCTAACACGCCGGATTATAAACCAAGTAAATTTTCACCTGAAGGCGAACAAATGAATTTTTTGGCCATTGGAGAAAATATCATTGGTCCAAAGAGCAAAAAATGTAAAAGAAAGAGTGCTTGTCTTTCAGAAGAGAGTAGTAAAAAGTTTTTGATATGCAGTGGTACATCATTTAGTGCTCCGGCAGTTGGAGAACTGATATGCTTAATTCTTCAAACTCTAAAATCCAATCAAGGGGATCTTCGTATTGCTGAAAAGCTAAATCACAAATTTATTGTGAAACTATTGAAGCGTTTGACAAACAAGAAAGGTAAACGAAGGGATGACAGTTATGGATATGGAGCGATAGATCGTAAAAGATTGGAAAAATTCTTCAAAAGTCCTACAGACGTTATTAAGGAGATGAGGGACGATAAAGAAATAATGCCTCCTGCTCCAATTTCATAGTCTGAAGCTCTACTACGCTGACACATGACTTTAGATTCTCATTGTGATACTCTTTTAGCAATTTTTTATGTATTCTCTGTATTTAATTGTTTTTGTATGCTTAGAAGAAGCTACTAAGCACTGTGTCTTATGTGTAACAATCAGTTTATTCACACATGTTTTGCACTTTAACTCAAATTGAGAGGTTTAAATAATGTTAAGAAAAACAAGTTTCAATCTAATGATAATCAAGCGAAGCTGAGCACTATCTAGACAATTAAACTGACTCTAGTAGCTCTAGAATTATTATAACAGTGTATGGTAAAGAATTCATGGTATCACATGTAAATTGATGCTGTTGATGGTATTCAAAATCTTGTAACTGGTATATACAGAAATTCATGATCAGTGTATTTTGACTGACTTCCTAGTATAAAGCCTTATAAGGAATTAGTTACACAAGCACGTACCTCCTTCTGTCCCTCGCTCTTAGCTCCCTTGTTTTCGTCTATCAAGACTCCTGAACACAAGCACTATCATGGCTACTAGTGCCTCCCATACACCAAGTAAGTTATTATAGTGAAGCTCTAATGAATGACACTGTCCATGACTACAGTTTCACGAGTTCCTGCTGATCTGGAGCCACTTATTCGACAAGAGAGAACTAGATGCACTTCACTGGGAGTTCAGCTCAAGATTCCTCTTTCAGTGCTGCAAGATCTAGAGAGAATGTCCAAAGTCAAGAAGCCAAACAGGGAATGTTTTCGAGAGATGTGGCAGCAATGGTTCAAGGACAAAGGAGACAGAAAGTGGATTGAAATCTTTGAAGCACTGAAACAACAGAGACACAACAGACTTAAGAATATTTTAGAGAACAAATACAAACCAGACACACCAGGTATGTGTTCTCAATAATATAGAATTTAGGTCATTTCCGAATGCAGTTCCACGAGACTTCGATTTCCAAGGAGAGCTGAAGGAAATGATTCCCAAGTGGTACCAGTTTGGCCGTGCACTTGGAATATTGTCAACAGATATGAATATTATCAATTTTATCGTTATCATGGAGGATAAGGGTGACTCAGAGGTCTACATGACATCTATGCTAGAGGAGTGGAAGAGGACTCATGAAGATAGCTACACATGGGAAACTCTACAAGAGGCACTCAGAGTCATTGGAAACAATAGACTGGCAGCAAAACTGGAGGAAGTCAGACTAAAAGATAAACAAGGTCATTATTATAACCTGGAAGTGCAGACACCTCGTTATATTACTTGGACACTTTTAATTAATTTATCATCAATCACATTCACATGTAGTTGTTGACAGCAAACTACAAGAGCCCTCTACTGTCAAACAAAGTGAACCAGATATTTCAGCAGGTTGGATAATATCATTATACTGATAATGATTATTATCGGTTCGGTTCTAGAAAAGAAGAAAACCAGGGAGAGAGAGGAAGAGACTCATGAAGACAAACTACTCAGTAAGCACAATATTTTATCTCACAGTATGCTCAAATGAATACTGCTTTGCAACTTTTGACTAATACTATATTATTTACAAATCAGTAAGATATACATGTCACATGATCAATTCCAACCTCCTCAGTGAAATATGTTTAGCTGTTTATACGTTAACTATAAACTTTTATATGTAGTCAGCACTGCTATGACAGCATTCAATCACTGGGTTACTATGCGTCTCTCTAAGTTCCGTACTATGGGTGCTCCTGGGAGTGGAAAAACCTCTGTTCTTGACTTGACTATGGGAAAACCTCCTCCTCCTCCTGAAGAGAGAGAGAGTAGTGACTGTGTAGAACCACCAACCCACATGGTAGCACGTGAAGTCACCTTTAGACCAGTTCTGGCACACGAAATGGTATGGGAAACAGTTACTACAGAACGAATGAATGAAATGGTCATGAAGGCTCTTAAAGCTGCAATCGATCAACATCAGGAAAGTCCAGATGTTCCTCCAACAACTACTTCCTCTTCCTCTTCTCGCCATCCTACTCTTCCTAGAGAAGAAGCAGCTCAAGAAACAACTCAAAAACCTCTGAAAGTCATCACAGATATGGTTGATAAGTTGGAAGAAATAGAGGAATCTAAGGAATTAATGGATGTTCACTGGGTGTTCACCCAAGACACGGGGGGCCAGCCATGCTATCAATCTGTTGCTCCTTTGCTTCTGAGAGAAAATTCGTGCAGTGTCATCACCACCAAGCTTAACGAAAAGTTGGAATCCAAACCTGAGTTTGCATTTTTCATCAAGGGAAAACCCATCCCAATGTCCAGCGCCAAGATTCAACTGAAAAATCTCCAAATGATTGAAACTCTGGTCAAATCACAAGCATCAGTCAATCCATCCCTGTTACCATCACAGGCACCCAAATACATCATAGTTGGCACTTTTGAGGATGAAGCTGATGACTGTGACGAAAAGATTGGAACAAAGAATGCAATATTAAAAGAAAGGCTGAGTGGGTTAGAGGATCAGCGTATCGACAATGGTGACTCCATTATCTTTCCAATAAATGCAGTCACTAAAGATGAAAAAGAAAGAAAAGAAAAGGCAGAATGGCTGCGGAGAAAAATTCTAGAGTCTCCTGGAGCTACAGTCGAGAAAAGAGTGAACATTCGTTGGTTTGGTCTTTTACTCCACCTCATTACCGAGGACAAAGATACCTACACACTAGATGAGTGTTTAGAGGCTGGAAAAAGTCTTAAAATGGACGAAGGCGAGATATTTCGAGCTCTTGAGTTCTTCCATGGACTAGGAATCATGATTCATTTCCGCACGCAAGACCTAGAAGGAGTTATAATCGTCAAAGTGAAAGTGGTTTTTAGCACATTATCTCTGCTCCTTGGTATCTCATTCATTGACAGAGATACTCTTGATCGTGAATTTAAGCTCAATCTCTTAGCCGACACCCAAGAACGTCTTCAAAAATATGGACGGTTCAACAAAGAGTTACTACTTCAGGAAACATTTGGGTTCTCTGATGTTTTTACAGCCGAATACTTCCTTGATCTTCTTAAGCATGTGACGGCTGTCATTGCAGTAGGAGAAGATGAGTACTTTCTTCCCTCAGCTCTTGCATTTGCTACTGATAAAGAGATCGAACAACGTGTCAAGGGAGAGCCTTGGATCATACGCCTCACAAGAGAAAAGAAAGATCGTGAACCTATCCCAATTCCACCACCACCGGCTTACTTGTCATCACTTTTCATTAACGTACTGAAATCCTTTCCCAAATGCAATCTGCCATCGCCCACATTTCCATTCAGTCAGCAGTACTCAAATGCAATGAGCTTGTCTTACAGCACCGGTGGATTCATCCATTTTATTCAACGTGTCCACCAGATTGAAGTGTATTTCAGTGAGTGTGAGAATAAACGACAAAAGTGCCATGCTATTCGATCTGCGGTACTAGAAGCAACCGAAAACACTGAAAAGAAGCTCAGTATTCCTCGTGGAATTTTAGTAACAAGTGATGCGTTTCTGTGTCCTTGTAAAGAATACAGTAATGTCCGCCACGTATACGTCTTCGACACCGATGAGAACGACGCTCAGTGCGAGAAGAGTGGAGAGTGTCATGAGCTAACACCATCACAGCTAAGGTGGATGGATGAACCACAAGGTGTGTATAGCTATAAGTTTTTTTGATGTAGATAAATGTATATGTTATTGAGTAAATGAAGCACCAAAGGTGCAGATGCCTGGTGGAATTGCATAAGATAAGTAGCAGCCAGAAACCAGCTAGGAGACTCTAAAGCTGGAATCTAAACTGGAATCTGGTGCTTAGCTGAGCAAGTGACATGGTTTCAGCTTTTAGTTTCTCCCCAGAAACCAAGCAAGTGCATAGTTGTGGTTTAATAATTAGCTGCATGCCTACAATAATTGTTTTGATGACTGCTAGCTCCCAGAGTAAAAGGACATTGTTTTTGGTTACCCACCACATTAGTAATTTTGGTTTAATTTTGTATTCAATACTGTCAACACTGTGAAATTGAACATTATTTAAGTGGTCGAAACATTTGGTTTACACAAAATCCTTCAGCTAGTGTCAACCAAATTTATGCTGTAAATTGTTTTTAAACTTTTTGACAATATTTTCATGATGATTTTTGGTGCTTCTCTTAGAAATGGCTCCCAAAGAACAACCTGGATGGAGTTCAAAAGTCACTCGAAAAGAGGTAGGAAAAGATTTCTATCTACTAGCTGCTATCTTTAACGTCTTTACACCTGTCAGGTAACCAATGCATCTGTTGATGCATGCACTGGAGCTGGCAAGCCACCGTTCTGTGAGAGGACTGTGACAGCACCCTCTCCTCAAACCACTCCACCTCCCCTAGCAATGAGCGTTGAACTTGAAGGAACAAGACCACCAGAAAATCTCTCAATTCAAGCTCCGGAAGAACAGTGCACACGTTCATCAGGCGGTCAGTACTTGTGAATATTATTATGCGGTTGTGAATATTGGCACGTGGTAGTGAATATCATTTCGCGCTTTGTAGTATGCTGTACTTCGTGTACGTGCTGGGAAAGCACAAAACAGTATAAAACTCGGGCATGAAGCGTTGGACTACGCTTATATAGGGCAAAGATGGTAAGCTACACGTGGCCAACACTTTAACGGAGAGTTTTTCGAATTGCGTATTCAACAGCCAAGATAAGTTACGTAAGTACTGTTTGTCGCTGCTTTACTGCCAAAAACTCTCCGTTACTGGATTCCTCGTGTCAAGATAGCCACAGAAACGTGGTTTCAGCAACCTGGCATGCTCTGCTAAAAAGTCTTTCAGACAAATAGGCGTGGTTTTTGTCGCGCCTCTGGCGGTCCTTCCCAGTAAGCTGTCTCGCTAAAACTTGGTATACATGCAGTACTTCCAGTCGTGTTGTTATGCAGCTAGCGATGCGTTCGTAGCTTCTTTACATCTGGAAATCTGGCCCATAGCAACAGCGCCGCCTCATGAATATTAATAATGACCGAGCACCCTTAAGCTAGAGCAAGCAAAGGGTTTGCAAATAATTTATTGCAGAAATACTAAGATTTTGTGTTATAGGCCAGCATTTAGTCTGTCAGCAATTAAGCAAAGATGGTTGAATGGACCACAAGGTACAATTTGCACGCCTCACAAAGCATGCAGTGTGCCCCAGGCCCCGTGGAGTGTTAATTGCATTCCTAAGCATGACATAAATATATACTATACTACATAAATATACTATACATGTACAGTACGTATCGGTTATAGCGTGACCGCGAGTAACGATTTATCTGTTATAGCGATGAAATCACGAATAATCAAAAGCAAAACGTTACCTCACCATACAAATTGTATCGGGTATAGCGATCTCGGCTATAGCGATAATCCTGTTATAACGATAGGAAGACGCGAGGCAAAACGTACAAAACTGTATAAAAGATGATCGCTGCCTGAGCCTGAGCCATGGTATTCTTAGGCGCTTGGTAGAACTTTCTGCCATAGCTAGCTGCTGAGCTGCGGTATCAGAGCTAGTTCAAATAGCTGCAGTGCCCGCGCTCGCTTAAGTTACGTAATTATTAATAGTAAATGAATATTAATTAGTATCGAGCATAACGATATACTGCTTATAACGATAGAATCACCGAAAATCAAAGACCCACGCTATAACCGATACGTACTGTATTAGGGAGTCACGGTAGTGACTCCCTATGTAGGGTTGAACGGGAAAACAAGATGGCGGCTAAATACAATGTATTACCGTTCAAACGCTGATATTTTGCCAGGTGGTGAATTTTATACGTTCAAGGACACTTAGATCTGCTCTCTGGCGTTGCCCCATCTTACAGTAGCAAGGAGAGTGCTCTACACTGTTACTAAAGTGACGAACCTAGAAACGGTGAAAATCGAGTTTCGTCATATTCGTTTTCTTCTTTCTTCAGCGCGCCTAGCGCCTTTACACGAGCAGTGCCGAGACCAAAACACCCACGAACAGTCGTGAAATTCTCCTGGCAGGTGCCTTTTGAACTTTGTTTTTAGCGAAACGGCAATATACATTCCGCGAGTTCTCGATCGTGATCCATTGTCAGCTAAGTGTTAGACGCCATTATTGTGATTGCGCAATACTCAAGTGACCAAGCAGTGGTTAGCGCACGTGACCAAGCACTACCTCGAGTATCTCCGCGCTGTATGGATCACAGAGAACACATATCTGTCTGGAGTCTTCGAAGAATGGAAAGATCGTATAGGATCACCATTCTGCACTTGCCAGATAATTATAACCGCCATACAGATCTACAAACTAGTGTGGGCGGGGCTCGTATGCACTTCATGCATGCATGTATGCGTAGGCAAGCAGCATAATAATTATTCTTAGCTACAAGTTTAAAATTGTTAATAATAAAGAAAAGCCATCAACAACAGGAAAACTAAATCAATGGTGGAAACAAAGACGGCTCAGTACGTTCATGATATTGAACTGCACTTCACTGAAAAGTAAAAAGGACACAAACAAGAAATTAAAAAGATTTCTATCGAAATCAAAAGAATGTAGGGTTGTGAAATCTACCACTGGTTCACAATGTAAACTAACAAGGAACAAGCATGGAATGGTAACACGATTGACTAGACACATTTTTGCACATTGATTATTATAATTCACTTTCGGTTGCCTTAGTTATTTTTGCTTTATCCAGTTTGTTTGTGTTGCTTATCTCCTTGACAACTGAGCTAGCTGGGATGGAGCACGTGACTTTAACCCATGCACCCACGCGTTGACGACCAGACCACGTCAGCTCGTTGTTGGGCGTGTCACTGTAGGCATGGTTTCTTCTGGTCTGGAACTATGGCGAATTTTGAGGGCTCTTGTAGCCAGCTTTTCCGGATTGTGTGACTGATTGCAGCTATCCAGGTACATTTAGATGACTGCGCCAGTAATTCCTACCAGTTCTGAATGCTTGCCATTGACCAATAGACAGAATTAAGTGCAGCTAGCTATCTCGCTTGCTCGCTCGCTTCTTCCTCTTGCAAGCGGCTCAGGCCCCTTCGGCTAGACACGCACAGACACTACAAACATATCTTATCATTCACACAGTTCATATCTGTCTCTCAAAAAAAAATATATATATATGTTCTTCACAGGGTCGGATCCTTTGATCCTCAAAGGGCCGACAGCGGAAACTTGTAAAGATGAAGGTTCCGCCTCCAAGCCGACAAAGGGGTGGTTTCATGGTACTTGAATGCCGCCTGCATCTCATTTCCTGTACAATAACCATTATAACTTGTGTTATTAATAATAAGTGGTCACTTACCATGAATATTAAGTAGCATTGTAATTTTACAACTATTCAGTGGTCAAAGAGTTATTTGATCACATAAACTGCTGCACCAAATACATATTGAACTAGGTTGAATTTGGTTTGATCACATTCACACTGATATGCATTCATCAAATCTTTTCATTCCTTTTGCAGTTGTTGATTACCGGTACACCACCAGTCCTATAAATCCAAGAACCTATTGGCGTCTTCATGAATGCGAGTACACAGGCGTTGGCACAACTCTCATGGTGTTTGATACCGGTATCGATAAGTCTCATCCATCTTTCTCCTCGAAGAGTCTGTTGTTACCACAGGGATCTTGTGATGACGAGGACAAATCTGGGCACGGTACTTTGTGTGCAGGAGTTGCTTGTGGTGTTGAAAAAAAAGTCACTTTAAAGCATGGGGGTAAACCGCTCATAGTTTGTGGAGTTGCACCTAATGCTAAATTGGGAATTTGGAAGGCTCGTAAAAAACTTCCCAAGGATCACAAAGATCTCGAGTATCAGCATTCTGAATTTAAAAAAGAATTGAAATTATTGACAGAATACGTTCAAAGGAATACATTCGAGAAACCTCCTTTTGATGTATTAGTTATTCCTAGTGGAATGCCTAAGCCCGACACCGATATGAACAAGCACATCGAGACATTGGATGGCATGGGAATTATTATAGTGTGTGCTGCCAGCAACTATGGTGCTGAAAGCAATGGCATCGCGTACCCTGCTCGTTTTGATGAAACCATCTGCATTGGTTCTAACACGCCTGGTTATAAACCAAGTGATTTTTCACCTGTAGGTGATAAAATGGATTTTTTGGCCATTGGAGAAAATATCATTGGTCCAAAGAGCAAAAATTATGATCCAAAGAGCGAAAAATGTGTAGAATGTGAAAGAAAGAGTGTTTGTCTTTCAGAAGAGAGTAGTAAAATGTTTTCGATATACAAAGGTACATCATTTAGTGCTCCGGCAGTTGGAGGACTGATATGCTTAATTCTTGAAACTCTAAAATCCAATCAAAGGGATCTTCGTATTGCTGAAAAGCCAAATCGCAAATTTATTAAGAATCTATTGAAGCATTTGACAAACAAGAAAGGTGGTGAACCATGGGATCAACGTTGTGGATTTGGAGCCATAGATCCTAATAGATTGAAAATATTCTTCGACAATCCTATGCACATTATTCAGGACATGAGGTATGCTAACGAAATAATGTCTCCTGCTCCAATTTCATAGTCTGAAGCTCTACTACACTGACACATTGACTTTAGATTCTCATTGTGATACTCTTCTAGCAATTGTTTATGTATTCTCTGTATTTATTTGTTTTGTATGCTTAGAAGAAGCTACTAAGCACTGTGTCTTATGTGTAACAATCAGTTTATTCACACATGTTTTGCACTTTAACTCAAATTGGGTGGTTTGAATGAATGTTAAGAAAAATAAGAGAATCAAAATGAAGCTGAGCAACACAACACTATCCAAAATATTAAATTGACTCTAGTAGCTCTAGAATAATTATAACAATGTATGGTGAAGTGGTATCACTGTTGATGGTATTCAAAGTCTTGTAATTGGTACAGCTGATTGCAGCAAACTTGACTCTCAGTTTTGACAAACAGACTACAAGGACTCATATTTGTGGTCAACACCACACCTCTCCCTGTACATGCTAGCGCTGTTGACCACAAATTAACAGTCCTTGTAGTATGTTTGTCAAAACCAGGAGTCAAGTTTGCTGCAATCAGCTGTGTACACAGAAATCCAGATCAGTGTATTTTGACTGACTTCCTATAAAGCCTTATTATAAGGGAATAGTTACACAAGCACCTCCTTCTGCCCTCGGTCTTAGGTCCCTTGTTTTGATGTTTTCGGCTATCAAGACTCTTGAACACAAGCACTATCATGGCTGCTAGTGCCTCTCATACACCAAGTAAGTTATTATAGTGAAGCACTAATGAATGACACTGTGTCCATGACTGCAGTTTCACGAGATCCTGCTGAACTGGAGCCACTTATCCAAGAAGAGAGAACTAGATGCACTTCACTGGGATTTCTGCTCAAGATTCCTCTTTCTGTGCTGCAAGATCTTGAGAAAAAATCCAAGGTCAAGAAGCCAAACAGGGAATGTTTTTTAGAGATGTGGCAGCAATGGTTCAAGGACAAAGGAGAAAGAAAGTGGATTGAAATCTTTGAAGCACTGAAACAACAGAGTCTTAAGAATATTTTAGAGAAAAAATACAAACCAGACACACCAGGTATGTGTTCTCAATAATATAGAATTTAGGTCATTTCTGAATGCAGTTCAGCGAGACTTCAATTTCGAAGGAGAGCTGAAGGAAATGATTCCCGAGTGGTACCAGTTTGGCTGTGCACTTGGAGTATCAAAAATAGATATGGATATTATCAAGGAGGGCGAGATCAGCTCAGAGGTCTACATGATATCTATGCTGGAGGAGTGGAAGAACACTCATGAAGATAGCTACACATGGGAAACTCTACAAGAGGCACTTAGAATCATTGATAACAATAGACTGGCAGCACATCTGGAGGAACACAGACTAAAAGACATACAAGGTCATTATCATTATAACAAGTTGGAGGGTGCTTCTCTTTCAGATACAATGATAAAGGTTTTTAGCCATCCAAAGTAAACAGATTACCAGCTGTATAGCCATAGTAACCAAATTCACTTGTACACACACAGGGCACCAGTTGAGGATGATGGGTCAAGTAGTGAAAAGTATGGATGCAAAGTGTTCTATCAGAGAAGAGGTGTCAATACATGGAAGATTACATTTGCCGTCTTTCCATGTGACAAATCAGATGTGAGCCCAAACAGAATCAACTAGACTATAATCATTGTAATGATATAGGAGGTCAAATGCAATGAGGATGAACAAGAAGGACCAAGCTGTCACTTTGACCTTGAGACAGATAAATTAAAAATAGCTCCCAAACAACAAGCTGGATGGAGTTCAAAAGTCACTCGAAAAGAGGTAGGAGAAAGATCTCTATCTACTAGCTGCTTTGACGTCTTTACACCTGTCAGGTAACCAAAGCATCTGTTGATGCATACACTGGAGCTGGCAAGGCACCATTCTGTGAGATGACTGTCGAAGCAGCCTCTTCTCAAAGCACTCCACCTCCCCTAGCAATGAGCGTTGAACTTGTGGGACCAAAACCACCCATAATCATGCAGCTAGCAGAAAACGTCCCAATTCAAACTCTGGAAGTACATAAACTGAAGTACAAGCAAGGTTAGCTCAATAGACATCAGTGCAGTGTCAACATACAGTGTCAACATGCATAATGCTCGCCTCGTATTAGTTAATTTCTCTACGTTTGGTGCCCATGGTTTGGGGTCAAGCTGGCATACCCCAGTGGTGCTCTGAGAGTGCAGACTTTCCCATGGGACACTGCAAAGCTGGTTCAAGTCTGGATGACCATAAAGACATAGTTTTCATTGCTAGTTTTCATTAAGGGAAATACCTCTGGATCTGCCTATGCACATTGACTTTGCAGACTAATATATTTTGCAGAATGGTCAGGATCTTCTGCATCTTCTAAAACATTGACAAAACCAAAGGAAGAGAGTACTGCTGCATATGACCAAAGTGGTCCTACATCTTATGTAGGACCTGTGATGGTTATTGAGAAGCCTACAATGAAAGAAGTAACAGAAAAAAGTATGTTCTTTCTGTACAATATTTATCCACATTGAACTGGGTTGAATTTGGTTTGACCACTGATATGCATTCATCAAATCTGCAAATGGATTCTGTGTGAACACACCCTTGTAGTTTTCATTCCTTTTACCTACCTTCTTATATTACTTGTAGCTGTTTACGTCAAAAAACCTTTAAGTACTGGTAATCCCATTTATGCCACGTAAGTTACTTTGTCAACGTATTGATTTAACTTTCAAGTATACTTTTTGCAGTGAATTTAAAGAAAAGAGGAAAATTGATGGTCAGTAATTAATGTCATCCTCAGCTATTGTTAAAATGACACTGACAGGTCAAGAGTACAAATGCCAAGTATTTTCTAAGGCATACAACAAAGGGGACAAGTATAAAGTCAAGCTAATCTTTGCATTCTCTAGGAAACATTTGGGAAGGGTGAGTGAAGTTTTTAATATTTATCATAACTGTACATGGATACAATGTAACTAGGAAGTGAAAAGTTACTTCTCAGAAAGAAAACTAAAACTAAAGGATGATACTTGTTTTGATAAGTTTGAGTCAGAACACGTGATGACAAGCGTAGCAGGTTCAAAGTCAGGAGAATGGAGTATGATACCAGGAAAACAAAAGGTAGGTAATCAGGAGCTCAATATACTGTGAACAAAATGCTATTACTTATATAACAGGTGACTGTGTCTAGAGAATCAGTTGATGAGTATACTGGAGAAGGTGTACCCCCACACTGTGTGATGGTGCTTGAAGTTGTTGTTATTGAACGTCGTTTGAGGATAGATGTCACACTTGAAGGCATCACCCCCTTTGTTACTATCAAAATCGACATAAATCTTACTGATGACACAATATATGAAATAGATACTGACAGTGATACTGACAGTGACTAGACTTCTGATTAATGAACACACAAGATAAATTAGAAACTGTCGTTTTTAAATTAAGCCCTGTACTTTTATTAATATCTAACAGCTGATTAATCAGATCAGTTGCAGAATCTAGAATTATCTTTCACACAAGTGGTAGATAGGTGTTATTTTTCTTTCATAATAGCTAGTCTATTATAGTTACTATAAATTGCTAGTAATCTGGATAATCAATATAAATTAATTATGAATCTTAATCTGACAAGAAATTAAAAAGATTTCTATCGAAATCAAAAGGATGTAGTGATGAAGAAATCTACCACTGGTTCACAATGTAAACCAACAAGGAACAAGCATAGAATGGTAACACGATTGACTTGCTAACAGACCATAGATCCCTACATCAGTGGCTGCTGTGGCCAGACTATAGCTAGTTAAGCTGTTTACTGTTGACTGACACTTTGAATAGAATTCAGCTTGTGACAAAATATTGATCTTATGTACAGCCACTGATGTAGGGATCTATGGTCTGTTAGCAAGTCAATCGTGTTACCATTCTATGCTTGTTCCTTGTTGGTTTACATTGTGAACCAGTGGTAGATTTCTTCATCACTACATCCTTTTGATTTCGATAGAAATCTTTTTAAGCCAGGAAAACCCGAACTTTTCTTTCTTGCTGCCCTTTGCACAATATAATCTACAGTGTCCTGGCTATTACTTGCCCGTTTTACAAGGAAAATGGGTGTACCCACACTCCAGTAGCACTTGCCGTATTTGGAACAAAATTATTTCGTACTCGGCAATCACCAGAGACCCACATAGGGGTGGGTGGGTCGTGGGGAGGGCGTCAGGTGGCTTTTTTTTGGCGCTCTGGCAAAAGGAGATGTATCTTCTTCCATCGCTCTTGCTGGTAGGGGATTTTTGCCGAAATCGTTTGTTCTCATTAAATATTCGCCCCTCTGTAACTTACAGACAGAGACCTTTTTGCAAAATCCGATACATACGTTTCTTCCTTGTGTACCAAAGTTTATGTCTGACATTTTTGTGGGTGTGGCATGCTCAGGAAACAAACGCAACTTTTCGTCATTGGGTGGGGCTTGCTACGCCCACAAGACGAATGGCGACTTTCTTGGGTGATCAGTGTGACTGACCAAACCTTCAACTAACAGTAGAAACCAAAATATTCGTAATCCTGATGTTTGGGATTTCCACCCTTAATTTCTTGTTTGTGTCCTTTTTTCTTTTTAGTGAAGTGCAGTTCAATATCATGCATGTACGGAGAAGTCTTTGTTTCCACCATTAGTTTAGTATTCCTGTTGTTGATGGCTTTTCTTAAACTTGTAGCTAAAATTGTTAAGCTGTACGTATCAGGTCTGCCTAGTCGCCTACGCATGCACACGAGCCCCGCCCACACTTGTTTGTAGACCTATACGGCGGTTATAATTATTTGGCAAGTGCAGAATGGCGATCCTACACGAGCTTACCGTTCTTCGAAGACTCCAAACAAATGCCGGGTGTGTGTTCTCCGTGATAGTGATCCACACGGCGCAGCGATACTTTAGCTGCTTGGTCACGTGCGCTACCATTGCTTGGTCACGTGCGTAGTCTATTGGTATTGCGCAATCACAATAATGGCGTCTAACACTAAGCTGACAATGGATCACGATCGAGAAATCGCGGAACTTAGATCGCCGTTACGCTAAAAACGAAGCTCAAAAGGCACATGCCAGGAGAATTTCACGACTGTTCGTGGATGTTTTGGTCTCGGCACTGCTCGCGTAAAGGCGCTAGGCGAGTGAGGGAGGGAGGGAGGGAGGAGGGAGGGAGGGAGGGAGGGAGGGAGGGAGGAGGGAGGGAGGGAGGGAGGGAGGGAGGGAGGGAGGGAGGGAGGGAGGGAGGGAGGGAGGGAGGAAGGAAGGAAGGAAGGAAGGAAGGAAGGAAGGAAGGAAGGAAGGAAGGAAACGAAGATGACGAAACTCGATTTTCACCGTTTCCAGGTTCGTCACTTTAGTAACAATTTCGAGCAATCTCCTTGCTACTGTAAGATGGGGCAACGCCAGAGAGCAGATCTAAGTGTCTCAAGACGTATAAAATTCAACACCAGGCGAAATATCAGCGTTTGAACGCTAATACATTGTATGTAGCCGCCATCTTGTTTTCTCGTTCATCCCTACATAGGGAGTCACTACCGTGCCTCCCTAATAATTGTGTCTCAAAGATCGGTCAATGCCTAATTTCAAGTGGTAACCTACCACCGCATCAGTTGTAAAAACTGTCTAATAAAAGTGTCCCACACAGAAGTACATTATCAACCGCACCTATTAATGATGACATTCCATATCGTCCAGTATGGGAGTACGCCTTGTGCCTAAGAGCAAAGTTCAAGCTCGACTGTGAATTAACACACATGGCTAAACCAGGATGACAATGTGGAGCCTTCATGACAAGAGTTCATAACTGATCAGTTGTACATGATTCCTACTGCACAGAAAATCATATTGTAGGGATATAATAATACAACTCAACTTGATGATGTTCAAGTCATGTTATAGGGGGTGGGTTCATGTCACTTCCCGGAATAAGCCTTGTCGATGTCTAAACAGCTCAAATTCTGCTAAAAAGTGTTGACTTGTGGTCTTAGATTCACAATAATGGCTACTCGTAGTAACACACCAAGTAAGTCTAGCTACATGGAACATAGCTGTTGTTGACCAGCAATGATGTGAATGCAGTTAAATTGAGTGCTGGTCAGCTAGAGCCTCTTGTTAGAGAAGAGACTGCCAACTGTACTCTACTGGGAATTCAACTTGAAATACCTTACTCAAGACTGGAAGACTTAGAAAAAGAAGCCAGTGACAATAAACCAAGCATGGATTGTCTTGAAGAAATGCTGCAGCAATGGTTACAGGATATAGAAGAAGACAGAAAGTGGTCTGAAGTCTACAAAGCACTGGAACAGCAGGGAAACAGAAGACTCAAAGCTATTCTGGAGAAAGAACATAGTGCAGCAACATCAGGTAATACAGTGGTAAAGAATCTGTTCTATATTCACTGATAAACTGTAGTTAATCAGCTGGAATTCAAAGACTTGGTCAGAAAGCTGAAAGAAATGGCGTGTGAATGGTACACATTTGTGCACTTGAATTATCAATAACAGACTTGGAAATCATTTGAAGACAAAGGTGGTTCACAGCGCTACTTGATAGCTATGCTGGAGGAATGGATGAAAACAAAGCAAGATGAAGAAGTCACATGGGAGAACCTCCAAAAGGCACTAAGAAGCATTGGTAACATGAAGCTTGCAACAGAACTGGAACAGCATAAACTAAAGGACCAAGAATTTTAAGAAAAAAAAGTGGCGATCCAGTGAAACACGATAGTCAAACTCAACACTATATATGCAGACTATTAAACTGATAATATAGTGTGTGTTTATGTGTTTATGTATGTGTGTGTGGATCTATGCTGCTTGATGAAAGAACTCAAGGTGGAGGTAGCATTTTACACATGTAACTTGATGCTCATTCAAAGTTTTGATATAGCAGAAATTCACAATCAGGGTCTGACTTCCTGTAAGCCTTATAAGGAAACAGCTACACAAACCACGTCCTTCTGTCTCGCTCTAGCTCTCTTGTTTTCATCTATCAAGACTCTTGAACACAAGCACTATCATGGCTACTAGTGGCTCCCATACACCAAGTAAGTTATTATAGTGAAGGCACTATAATGAATGACACTGTGTCCATGACTGCAGTTTCACGAGTTCCTTCTCATCTGGAGCCACTTATTCAAGAAGAGAGAACTAGATGCACTTCACTGGGACTTCAGCTCAAGATTCCTCATGCAGTGCTACAAGATCTTGAGAAAAAATCCAAGGTCAAGAAGTCAATCAGGGAATGTTTTTTAGAGATGTGGCAGCAATGGTTCAAGGACAAAGGAGAAAGAAAGTGGATTGATATCTTTGAACCACTGAAACAGCAGAGACACAACAGACTTAAGAATATTTTAGAGAAAAAATACAAAGCCGACACACCAGGTGTGTGTTCTCAATAACATAGAATTTAGGTCATTTCTGTATGCAGTTCAGGAAGACTTTAATTTCGAAGGAGAGCTGAAGGAAATGATTCCCAAGTGGTACCAGTTTGGCTGTGCACTTGGAGTATCAACAACTGATATGGATATTATCAAGGCGGGCGAGGGCGGCTCAGAGGTCTACATGATATCTATGCTGAAGGAGTGGAACGAAAATCATGAAGATAGCTACACATGGGAAACTCTACAAGAGGCACTCAGAGTCATTGGTAACAATAGACTGGCAACAAATCTGGAGAAACACAGACTAAAAGATAAACAAGGTCATTATTATAACCTGGAGGTGCATGAAATATGGACACCTCATTATATTACGTTTATCATCAATCACATTCACATGTAGTTGGTGACAGCAAACTACAAGAGCCCTCTACTGTCAAACAAAGTGAACCAGATATTTCAGCAGGTTGGATAATATCATTATTAAATAGCTTATCTCTCAGTACGCTCAAATGAATTGCTATAATCACTGTTAGGCAGCTTCAACCCTCACTGCACTCAACCAACATGCTTCTCATGAATATTAATTAGAAAATTTGCCAAGAAATATTTCCTACTTCGCTTCGATCTCCAATTCAGTGCCCTGGTAATACAAAATTTCTGCCTACACCACTGCAGTTAGACATCAATGGTGGACAGGAGTCACAGGATATAGCAATGAATTTGTGAATGCATTTTCTCAATTTCATCAAAGTATATTTTACTGTACACTAGCTGCATGCATGTCATGAGTGAGCCTCTATAATTGACAACTGCAAACTATTGCTGTGGTTGCTTGTACAGTAACTGTGCCAGCGACCTGTGTGTACATGTATGATTTAGTTTATACACTGTTCTATTAGATGAGTCTGTTGAGTCTGTTGATCAACCATCAAGACATGTACCACCATCAAGTGGATCACGGAAACGACATGGTCTTAGCAGTGGCTCACCTACTAACATAGGTCAGTCACTGTGTGTGTGATGGATAGTGTCTACTGCTGCATTGTGTCTTGTTGTTCAGTAGTGCCCCAAACTGCTGTAACACATGGCAGTAAGCCCTCAATGCTAAATCTATGCATTGGACTGTGTGTGCTGATTGTTGCTGGTGTCGCTCTACTTATCTTTCTATCTACCTATAATCCAACAACGAGTGAGTTAGTAGTAAATAACGACAATAATCTATTGCTATACAGAAAATATAAAGGATAGTTCAACTATTGACCCTGATCAAAAGAGTAAGTTTACATTACCATAGTGTAGTGATTCAGATGAATGTGCATTCTGTACTACAGCAGTGAAGCCGTCTGCTGCCAGCAGATGTCATAAGATAGACCAATCCACTGATGTGTACTTATATCTCAAGCAAGAGGATTTCAGCATAACTAGCACAAAAGAGTTTGGACTATACTTGAAACTGACGAATTCTGAACTGGACAATCTGAAAGACGAAAGCGGAGGAAAGGGCGCTGAGTTCCTTAATAAAGTAGTTGATATGTGGTACAAAAAGGCCCCGCCACCTGCTTGCTGGGAGACTATATATGATGCATTGTGGAAGGTGCCTAACCGTCCTCTAGCTGATAAAGTTAAAAAGGAGTACATGAAAGATTAGTTAGTGGGTTAAAAGTTACTAAAGGGGTGGAGTTGTTACCGGTTGTGACCAAACCACTACGCCCTTAGATAGTACTGTCATTTTTACAGTTTTCACACTTCCAACAGGAGCTGATTCCTCTTGGTGTTGCTGTTGTTCGTTAGCCTTCTTCTTGTTTCTCTTCTTAAGTGACAATCTGTTTGATGTACTTGATTTACAACCCTTAGACAAGAAAATTCAGTTCTAAATTCTTCTACTCTGGAATATACCAGCCAACAGATGAGTTTTGGAGAAATTTTATGAAGGTATGGCTGGACCAGGAAAACATGCTTCAAGGAAATCACTGGTTGAAGCTCTAGAATCAAAAATTGTCAAGAGAGACCTACTGCACAGAAAAAATCATACACTGCATGGTTGCAAACACCAGATGGTAACATAATGATACTGTTCTTCTTGACTTCAAAGTCATGTCATATTGGGTGGGTGGGTTCATATCATTCCTGGAGTGAGTCTTGTCTAAACTGATCAACCTAGCTGTGGTCTTAGATTCACAATAATGGCTACTCATTGTAACACACCAAGTAAGTCTAGCTACATGGAACATAGCTGTTGTTGACCAGCAATGATGTGAATGCAGTTAAATTGAGTGCTGGTCAGCTAGAGCCTCTTGTTAGAGAAGAGACTCCCAACTGTACTCAACTGGGAATTCAACTTGAAATACCTTACTCAAGACTGGAAGACTTAGAGAAAGAAGCCAGTGACAATAAACCAAGCATGGATTGTCTTGAAGAAATGCTGCAGCAATGGTTACAGGATATAGAAGAAGACAGAAAGTGGTGTGAAGTCTACAAAGCACTGGAACAGCAGGGAAACAAAAGACTCAAAGCTATTCTGGAGAAAGAACATAGTCCAGCAACATCAGGTAATACAGTGGTAATGAAACTGTTCTATATTCACTGATAAACTGTAGTTAATCGGCTGGAATTCAAAGACTTGTTCAGAAAGCTGAAAGAAATGGCGTCTGAATGGTACACATTTGGTTGTGCTCTTGAATTATCAATAACAGACTTGGAAATCATTGAAGACAAAGGTGGTTCACAGCGCTACTTGATAGCTATGCTGGAGGAATGGATGAAAACAAAGCAAGATGAAGAAGTCACATGGGAGAACCTCCAAAAGGCACTGATAAGCATCGGTAACATGAAGCTTGCAACAGAACTGGAACAGCATAAACTAAAGGACCAAGAATGTTAAGAAAAAAGTGCTGATCCAGTGAAACACGATAGTCAATTCGCTGAAGCTGAGCAACTCAACACTGTGCAGACTATTAAACTGATAATATTATAGTGTGTTGTGTGATTATGTATGTGTGTGTGTCGATCTATTACAATGATGCTTAATGAAAGAACTCAAGGTGGAGGTAACATTTTACACATGTAACTTGATGCTGTTGAAGTCTTGGTATAGCAGAAATTCACGACCAGGGACGGACTTCCTATAAAGCCTTATATTGTTTTCGGCTATCAAGACTCTTGAACACAAGCACTATCATGGCTACTAGTGCCTCCCATACACCAAGTAAGTTATTATAGTGAAGCACTAATGAATGACACTGTGTCCATGACTGCAGTTTCACGAGTTCCTGCTGATCTGGAGCTGCTTATTCGAGAAGAGAGAACTAAATCCACTTTACTGGGAATTAATCTCAACATTCCTCTTTCAGTGCTGCATCAAGATCTAGATAAAAAATCCAAAGTCAGGAAGTCAACCAGGCGATGTTTTCAAGAGATGTGGCAGCAATGGTTCAATGACAAAGGAGACAGAAAGTGGATTGAAATCTTTGAAGCACTGAAACAACAGAGATACAACAGACTTAAGAATAATTTAGAGAAAAAATACAAACCAGAAACACCAGGTATGTGTTCTCAGAATTTAGGTCATTTCCGAATGCAGTTCCGCGAGACTTCAATTTCGAAGGAGAGCTGAAGGAAATGATTCCCAAGTGGTACCAGTTTGGCTGTGCACTTGGAGTATCAACAACAGATATGGATATTATCAAGGACGAAGCGGGTGGCTCAGAGGTCTACATGCAATTCATGCTAGAGGAGTGGAACAAGACTCATGAAGATAGCTACACATGGGAAACTCTACAAGAGGCACTTAGAGCCATTGGTAACAAGAGACTGGCAAATAATCTGGAGGAACACAGACTAAAAGACAAACAAGGTCATTATTATAACCTGGAGGCGTATGAAAATTGGACGCTTTGTTATATTACTTGTACACTTTTAATTATCATCAATCACATTCACATGTAGTTGGTGACAGCAAACTACAAGAGCCCTCTGCTGTCAAACTAAGTGAACCAGATATTTCAGCAGGTTGGATAATATCATTATACTGATAATGACTATTATTGGTTTGGTTCTAGAAAAGAAGAAAACCAGGGAGAGAGAGGAAGAGACTCATGAAGACAAACTACTCAGTAAGCACAATAGCTTATCTCTCAGTACGCTCAAATGAATACTGCTTTGCAACTTTGACTAATACTAAATTATTTACAAATCAGAAAAGATTTACATGTCACATGATCACTTCCAACCTTCTCAGTGAAATATGTTTAGCCATGTTAACTGTAAACATTTTTTTTATGTAGTCGGCACTGCCTTGACAGCATTCAGTCGTGAGGTTACTATGCGTCTCTCTATGTTCCGTACTATGGGTGCTCCTGGGAGTGGAAAAACCTCTGTTCTTGACTTGACTATGGGAAAACCTCCTCCTGAAGAGAGTGAGAGAGAGAGAGTAGTGACTGTATAGAAACACGTGACATCACCATTGCACCAATTCTGGCACACGAAGAAGAGGTATGGGAAACAGTGACTAGAAAACGAATGAATGAAATGGTCAGGAAGGCTCTTAAAGCTGAAATCGATCAACAACATCGAACATCGGAAAGTCTAGATGTTCCTCCAACAACTACTTCCTCTTCTCGCCTTCCTACTCCTCCTAGAGAAGAAGTAGCTCAAGAAACAACTCAACAACCTCTGAAAGTCTTCACAGATATGGTTGACAAGTTGGAAGAAACAGAAGGATCTAAGGAATTAATGAAAGTTCGATGGGTGTTCACCCAGGACACAGGGGGCCAGCCATGCTATCAATCTGTTGCTCCTTTGCTTCTGAGAGAAAATTCGTGCAGTGTCATCACCACCAAGCTTAACGAAGAGTTCGAATCGAAACCTGAGTTTGCATTTTTCATTAAGGGAAAACCCATCCCAATGTCCAGCGCCAAGATTCAACTGACAAATCTCCAAATGATTGAAACTCTGGTCAAATCACAAGCATCAGTCAATCCATCACAGGCACCCAAATACATCATAGTTGGTACCTTTGACGACAAAACTAAAGAATGTGAGGAAAAGATTGGAACCAAGAATGCAATATTAAAAGAAAGGCTGAGTGGGTTAGAGGACCAGCGTATTGACAATGGTACCACCATTATCTTCCCAATAAATGCAGTCAATCCAAATGAAGAAGAAAGAAAAAAAGGCAAAATGGCTGCGCAGAAAAATTCTAAAATCTCCTGGAGCTACAGTCGAGAAAAGTGTGAAAATTCGTTGGTTTGGTCTTTTACTCCACCTCATTACCGAAAACAAAGATACCTACACACTAGATGAGTGCTTAGATGCTGGAAAAAGTCTTAAAATGGACGAAAACGAGATAAAAGAAGCTCTTGAGTTCTTCCATGGACTAGGAATCATGATTTATTTCGACACGAAAGACCTAAGAGGAGTTATCATCGTCAAAGTGAAAGTGGTTTTCAGGACATTATCTCTGCTCCTTGGTATCTCATTCATTGACAGAGATACTCTTGACCATGAATTTGAGCTCAATCTCTTTGCCAACACCCAAGAACGTCTTCAAAAATATGGACGATTCAACAAAGAGTTACTAGAAGATGAAAATAATGAGAAAGAATTTCAGTTCTCTGATGTTTTTACAGCCAAATACTTCCTTCATCTTCTTGAGCATGTGACGGCTGTCATTGCAGTAGGAGATAATGAGTACTTTCTTCCCTCAGCTCTTGCATTTGCTACTGATGAAGAGATCGAACAACGTGTCAAGGGAGAGCCTTGGATCATACGCCTCACAAGAGAAAAGGAAACTCGTGGACCTATCAAAATTCCACCACCACAGGCTTACTTGTCATCAGTTTTCATTAACATACTGAAATCCTTTCCCAAATGCTATCTGCCATCGCCCGAGTTTCAATTCAGTCAGCAGTACTCAAATGCAATGAGCTTGTCTTACAGCGGCGGTGGATTCATCCATTTTATTCAACGTGTCCACCAGATTGAAGTGTATTTCAGTCTGTGTGAGGATCAACCACACAAGTGCCATGCTATTCGATCTGTGGTACTAGCAGCAACCAAAAACACTGAAGAGCAGCTCAATATTCCTCCTGGAATTTTAGTAAAAAATGATGCGTTTCTGTGTCCTTGTGAACAAAACAGTAATGGCCACGTATACGTCTTCAACACTGGTATGGAGAAAGCTCAGTGCGAGAAGAGTGGAGAGTATCATGAGGTCACAGCTAAGGTGGATGGATGAACCACAAGGTGTGTATAGCTATAATAGTTTTCTTGATGTAGATACGTGAGTGAATGAAGCACCAAAGGTGCAGATGCCTTGGTGGAATTGCATAAGATAAGTAGCTGCCAGAAACCAGCTAGGAGACTGTAAAGCTGGAATCTGTGCTTAGCTTACAGCTGAGCAAGTGACATGGTTCCAGCTTTTAGTGTCTTCCCAGAAACCAAGCAAGTGCATAGTTGTGGTTTAATATAATCAGCTGCCTACAATAATTGACTGCTAGCTACCCTCATTCCCAGGACCATAAGAGTAATAGGACATTGTTTTTCGGCTACCCTCCACATTTAGCAATTTTTGGTGTAGTATTACCAGTTAGTTTTGATTCATGTTGTATTAAGTGTGAACACTGACTACAGCACTGTCGACACTGTGAAATGGAACATATTTTAGTGGTCGAAACGTTTGGTTTAAACAAAATCCTCCAGCTAGTTTCAACCAAATTAAACTGTAAATTGTTTTTTTTAACTTTTTGACAAAATTTTTCATTAAGATTTTTGGTGCTTCTCTTTCAGATACAATGATAAAGGTTCCTAGCAATCCAAAGTAAAGAGATTACCAGCTGTATAGTCATGGTAACCAAATTCACTTGTACACACAGGACACAAGTTGATGGTGATGAACTTGAGGAACACAAGAGAAAAGACTCACAGCAACAAAAATCACAACCACAGCAATCACAAGGACAGAAGCAAGAAGGTACGCCGATGTTAATGATGTGAATTATAGCTGAAATACTGATTCAAACTTTCAAAGTACATCAAGTAGGTGCAGCTGGTGCATCAGGAGCAACAGTCACTTCCTCAAGCCCATCACACGATGCCCTTGATCAAAAACTCAGTGAGTGCACCTTTCTCTCTATTCTGATGTGTTGATGATATTCTATACAGCAAGTGATGATCTGCTTGATGTACTTGAGCAACTTATTAATCTCAGTCGAAGCAAATTCTGGAAACTTGGTCTCAAGCTGGGCCTAAAATCTTCTAATTTGGATAACCTCAAAGATTCTTGTAAAAGTGATGATTTTGGTCAGAGTGTCATGAAGACATGGTTGAACCAGGAAGACAATGTGAAACAGCCATCATGGAGATCACTAGTTGATGCTCTGGAATCAAACTATGTCATGGAGAGAGTTACTGCACAGAATATTAGAGACTGGTTGAAATAGTAAAAAGTGTCAAAATTATTGTTGTTATTCATATTATGCCACGAGGTAGACGTGGCATATTTAGGTAAAATTAATTTACCCACCCCAAAAATTTGACAAAAACAACTTTGAGTGTCGTATTACATTAGGGCAAGAATTGCCAGTTTATAGTCTCATATTACATTAGGGCAAGAATTGCCAGTTTATAGTCTCATATTACATTAGGGCAAGAATTGCCAGTTCATAGTCTCATATTACATTAGGGCGAGAATTGCCAGTTCATAGTCTCATATTACATTAGGGCGAGAATTGCCAGTTTATAGTCTATTACATTAGGGCGAGAATTGCCAGTTCATAGTCTCATATTACATTAGGGCGAGAATTGCCAGTTCATAGTCTCATATTACATTAGGGCGAGAATTGCCAGTTCATAGTCTGGCAAGGGGCTAAAACAGCATAGTTCAAGCAAGACTTTTCAGTTTTTTGGTCATCACCATCTCAAACAGCTATGGCTACTCCAGCTGGTACAAAAAGTAAGTCTAGTAACTTAACAGCTGAAGCTATGTAAACAGTCACCATTGAGTTTTACATGAATTTTTGTGTCTATATTTACAGTTACATTGACTGCTGGTGAATTGGAGCCTCTTGTTAGAGAAGCGACTCCCAATTGCACTCAATTGGGAGTTCAACTCAGTATTCCTCTACCAAAACTAAAAGATCTGGAGCTACAATCAAGAGATAAGAAGCCAATTAAAAAATGTTTTCAAGAGATGTGCTATCAATGGCTGCATGATGACCAAGATAAAGATGTAGACAGAAAGTGGTCTGAAGTCTACACAGCACTGGAACAGCAGGGAAACAGAAGACTCAAAGCTAATCTGGAGAAAAAATATGCAGCAGACACAAGAGGTAAAGTTATGTCATTCACTGGTGTCATTGTGTTTTAAATATTGCACTTCTGCATATAGTTAAATTAGATTTGGGTAACTTCACCAAAGAGCTACGAGAAATGACACCTAAATGGTACCCATTTGGTGTTGCACTTGGACTAACAACAACCGACTTGGACATCATCGAAGACGAAAAAGGGTCACAGCGTTACATGATAAATATGCTGCAGGAATGGATGGATAATAACCAAGAAGTCACATGGGAAGCATTGCAAGAGGCACTCAGAGGAATTGGTAATAAAAGACTGGCTGCAAAACTGGAGGAACATAAACTGAAGGACAAGCAAGGTTAGCTCAATACACATCAGCGCATGGCAGATCCAGAAGAATGGTCCAGATTTAAACTTTTTGACAAAATTTCATTGTGATTTTTCGTGCTTCTCTTTCAGATACAATGATAAAGGTTTATAGCAATCCAAAGTAAAGAGATGACCAGCTGTATAGTCATAGTAACCAAACTCACTTGTACACACAGGGCACAAGTTGATGGTGAAGGGTCAAGTAGTGAAAAGTATGGATGCAAAGTGTTCTATCAGAGAAGAGGCAATACATGGAAGATTACATTTGCTGTTTTTCCATGTGACAAATCAGATGTGAGCCCAAACAGAATCAACTAGTCTATAATCATTGTAATGATATAGGAGGTCAAATGCAATGAGGATGAACAAGAAGGACCGAGTTGTCACTTTGACCTTGAGACAGATAAATTAGAAATAGCTCCCAAAGAACAACCTGGATGGAGTTCAAATGTCACTCGAAAAGAGGTAGGAGAAAGATCTCTATCTACTAGCTGCTATCTTTAACGTCTTTACACCTGCATGCTGTCAGGTAACCAAAGCATCTATTGATGCATACACTGGTACTGGCAAGCCACCATTCTGTGAGATGACTGTCGAAGCAGCCTATTCTCAAAGCACTCCACCTCCCCTAGCAATGGAGGTTGAACTTGAAGGACCAAAACCACCCCAAATCATGAAACTAGAGAGAAAAGCAAGAAATGTCCCAGCCCAAGCTCCACCTGCAAAGAGCCGTCAAGCCGTTTGAATTCCACACACATCACAATAGTATTATACTACACATTATACTGTCTTGTATAATAATCTTTATAGTTAAAACATCAGTAAAATTACATACATGATACTGCAACATTGGCACTGGCTATAGTACTGCAATCACTCGTAACACTAGTGGGTGGTTCAGTTGTCATTAACCAACTTTGCCAAAAGGCTTCTTAGTAAAGTAGCTGAGTATGCCAATCTAAGTAGCTGGAACAGGTCATGAGTACGCCAGGTCATGTCAGTTCATCAGGCCTAGACTACTAATTAACAGCTACTGTGTTTAGTCTCACTGAGTGTAGCTGAGCTTAAACACGGTCCTACGTGAGGAAGTTGCTGACTGTACCCAGTTAAGAATACAACTAAACATCAAGCATCCAACTTTGAAAGAAATAGAGCCGCCAGTCCATGGCTAGAAGCCAGTCTTGGACTGCTTTAGAGAGATGTGTGAAAATTGGCTGGAAAACCAGAGGAACAAGACATGGTCAGTTGTGCACTTATTTTAGTGTGTTAACATTAGAATAGTACTGGTTTGGGGTTGCTGTTATTGTACATGTGCTGTATGAATTGGCTTCATGAAGATCACTGATTGACGCTCTAGAGGTAAAAGCACTGGAGGGAAGGTCAATGGCTCAAAAACCACTCATGGACTGCTTTACCGAGATGTGTAACTATTGGTTGGAGAATGATGAAGACAAGACCTGGTCTGTTGTATATACTGCTCTTGTACAGGAAGGCAACAAGGCACTGATGGAAAACCTGTCAAAGAAGTATCCTCCAACTTCAAAAGGTGAAAACACTATAGCTAATTTGAGCCATTAACTGACTATAATATGTACAGTTAATCTACCATTGGTCGAATTCAAAAAGGCGCTAGATGCAATGGCTCATAAATGGTATCTTTTCGGAGGTGCCTTGCGCATACCACTGAGTATATTACATCAGATAGAGGAGTGCAGAGGAGGTCTTGATCGCTACAGGAAAGATGTATTAGAAGAGTGGCTGAACACAGGCGGAGCTACTTGGGAGAAGCTGCAGACAACTCTCATTGAAGTAGGCAACAGAGCACTGGCGAATGAACTAGAGGAACACAAGAGAAAGGACTCACAGCAACGAAAATCACAACCACAGCAATCACAAGGACAGAAGCAAGAAGGTACCGCTGATGTTACTGATGTGAATTATAGCTGAAATACTGATTCGAACTTCTGAAGTGCATCAAGTAGGTGCATCAGGACCAACAGTCACTTCTTCAAGCTCATCACACGATGCCCTTGATCAAAAACTCAGTGAGTGCACCTTTCTCTCTATTCTGATGTGTTGATGATATTCTGTACAGCAAGTGATGATCTGCTCGATGTACTTGAGCAACTGATTAATCTCAGTCGAAGCAAATTTTGGAAACTTGGGCTCAAGCTGGGCCTGAAATCTTCTAATTTGGATAACCTCAAAGATTCTTGTAAAAGTGATGATTTTGGTCAGAGTGTCATGAAGGCATGGTTGAACCAGGAAGACAATGTGAAACAGCCATCATGGAGATCACTAGTTGATGCTCTGGAATCAAACTATGTCATGGAGAGAGTTACTGCACAGAATATTAGAGACTGGTTGAAATAGTAAAAATTATTGTTGTTATTCATATAAAATTAATTTACCTACCCCAAAAATTTGACAAAACCTAATATTACTCAGTTTGAGTGTCGTATTACATTAGGGCGAGAATTGCCAGTTTATAGTCTGGCAAGGGGCTAAAACAGCATAGTTCAAGCAAGACTTTTCAGTTTTTTGGTCATCACCATCTCAAACAGCTATGGCTACTCCAGCTGGTACAAAAAGTAAGTCTAGTAGTAACTTAACAGCTGAAGCTATGTAAACAGTCACCATTGAGTTTTACATAAATTTTTGTGTCTATATTTACAGTTACATTGACTGCTGGTGAATTGGAGCCTCTTGTTAGAGAAGCGACTCCCAATTGCACTCAATTGGGAGTTCAACTCAGTATTCCTCTACCAAAACTAAAAGATCTGGAGCTACAATCAAGAGATAAGAAGCCAATTAAAAAATGTTTTCAAGAGATGTGCTATCAATGGCTGCATGATGACCAAGATAAAGATGTAGACAGAAAGTGGTCTGAAGTCTACACAGCACTGGAACAGCAGGGAAACAGAAGGCTCAAAGCTATTCTGGAGAAAAAATATGCAGCAAACACAAGAGGTAAAGTTATGTGTCATTCACTGGTGTCATTGTGTTTTAAATTTTACACTTCTGCATACAGTTAAATTAGATTTGGGTAACCTCACCAATGAGCTAAGAGAAATGACACCTAAATGGTACACATTTGGTGCTGCACTTGGACTATCAACAACCGACTTGGACATCATCGAAGACGAAAAAGGGTCACAGCGTTACATGATAAATATGCTGCAGGAATGGATGGATAATAACCAAGAAGCCACATGGGAAGCATTGCAAGAGGCACTCATACAAATTGGTAATAGAGGACTGGCAGCAAAACTGGAGGAACATAAACTGAAGGACAAGCAAGGTTAGCTCAATAAACATCAGTGCATGGCAGATCCAGAAAAATGTTCCGGATTTAATTAATTCCATCACATACTCCAGTGTTGACATGCATAATGCTCGGCTTGTAAGTTAATTTCTCTCTACGTTTGGCGCCCATGGTTTGGGGTCAAGCTGGCATACCCCAGTGGTGCTCTGAGAGTGCAGACTTTCCCATAGGACACTGTAAAGCTGGTTCAAGTCTGGGTGATCTTGCTCCAGGATAAAACATAATTTTCATTGCTAGTTTACATTAAGGGGATCTGCTATGCACATTGACTTGCAGACTTATATTTTTTGCAGAATGGTCAGAATCTCCTGCAGCATTGAAAAAACCAAAGCTAAGTGCATACAAGAAAGAGTATACTGCTGCATATGCTGAAAGTGGTCCTGCTACATCATTTGTAGGATCTGCGATGGCTATTGTGAAGCCTACAATGATAGAAGGAACAGAAAAAAGTACGTTCTTTATTTATTCAGTTTCTTTTATAGCTATTATACTGCCAACTCCGTCAGCAGTACTGTGTTTTCAGTGCTGAAGAGCTGTAAAATTCACACCTTAATTGGAAATTTTTGCCCAGCATCCTAATCAAAATTTACTGCTTACGCAGATTTATTTCACCCCTCTTAACAACATTTTCCCTGCATACAGCAATGTGTCATTGTATACAGTGTATATGTTATCCTCTACATTGCTGCAGGTCTGAACCCAGCCAAAAGCACTAGCAATCCCACTTATGTGACGTAAGTCATAAACATACTGAATTGATTTTATAACTTCTGCTTTTTTGCAGTAAAACAGTGGAAACAGATGGTCGGTAAAAAGTGAAATAATGTGGTGCTCAGGTGTTATTAAATGTTTTCTGTTATAAATAATCCAATAATAGGTCAAGAGTACACGTGCCAAGTATTTTTCAAGGCATATAACATAGGGGACAAGTATATAGCCAAGCTAATCTTTTGATTCTCTAAGTTTCACTTAAGTCCTGTGAGTAATAATTTCTAAATAATTTATTATGTCACAATAAATGATCTAGAGTGTAGCAAGCTACTTCTCAGAAAAGAAGTGGACAAAAAGAGGAGAGCAGAAACATTTTAATTTTGAGTCACTAGAAGTGACAATATCGTTACAAGGATGGAGCACAATACAAGACGAACAAAGGGTAGGTAACAAGGAGTAAATCGAATTTATGGTAAACTCTCTTAACAGGTGATTTCTAAACATTCGGTTGACACATATACAGGAGAAGATGTACCTCCACACCGTGTGATGATACTTGAAACTGATAAAAAAATGTTCCGTGGACATTGTTTGGTGATGAATGTCAGACTCGATGGCACTCATCCACTCGTTACTATCAACATCAATATATTGGTTACTGATGACATATGTGACAGTGACTAGTCTTAATGTTTGAACTGACATTGTCTAGTCTAGTTGATAATGCACAAGATAAGAAATAGTGGTTATACATGTAAAAATTATTATGCACAGCTGTACAGCTGATTTTAATATCTAATGGCTGATATCACTAGGCAAGTAGCTTGCTATAGCAAGGACCACCTTTTTTGTCTCACATACAAAGGTAAAAATTTTTAGTTAAAAAAATATTTGTTCTGTCATACTTAATCATACTTAATCATACTTAATCAGCGTACTTAATAATTGTTTTTGTATACTTAGAAGAAGCTACTAAGCACTGTGTCTTATGTGTAACAGTTTCTTCACAGACTGCACTGTACTTTAACTCAAAGCATATTAAATTGGGAAATTTAAATAATGTTAAGAAAAATAAGTGCCAAAACATGACGGTCAAAATGAACCTGAGCAACTCAAGACATTACATATCTAGTAGCTCAGTGTTTACTGAATCTATTATAATGCTGGTGAAGGACTCAATGTGGTATCGTTTTACACATGTAACTCGAAGGGTATACACAGAAATTCATGATCAGTGTATTTCCAAGTTAAGCCTTATAGGGAAACAGTCACACAAGCACCTCCTTCTCCTTCACAAGCACTATCATGGCTGTAGCACAATAGTCTCTCTGTCAATGACTCAACTTAAGCACTGTATAATTCATGCAGAAATGATGATCTGCTCAATGTATTTGAGCGTAAATTTCAGAAGCTTGATCTCAAGTTGGATCTGACAATTTCAACACTCAAAGATTCTTGCACGAGTGAGGATTTTGGTGAGGAAATGGCTGAACAAGTGAAGCAGCCATCATGGAGATCACTAGTTGATGCTCTGGAATCACACTATGTCATGGAGAGAGTTACTGCACAGAAAACCAAAGGTTAAAGTCATGCCATATGGAGGTGGGTTCATATCACTTACTCTTGTCTAAACTGATCAAATTACTGCTGGCAAGTGTTGACCTAGCTGTGGTCTTAGTTTCACAATAATGGGTACTCGTAGTACACAATAATCGCTACTGTGTTTATATTATATTGTTTATATATAAATTGTGTGATTATGTATGTGTGTGTGTGTGGATCTATTAAAATGATGCTTAATGAAAGAACTCAAAGTGGAGGTAACATTTTACACATGTAACTTGATGCTGTTGAAGTCTTGGTATAGCAGAAATTCATGATCAGGGACTGACTTCCTGTAAGCCCTATAAGGAAACAGCTACACAGAGCACGCCCTTCTGCCCTCGCTCTTAGCTCCCTTGCTTTCGTCTATCAAGACTCCTGAACACAAGCACTATCATGGCTACTAGTGCCTCCCATACACCAAGTAAGTTATTATAGTGAAACATTAATGAATGATACTGTGTCCATGACTGCAGTTTCACGATCTCCTGCTCATCTGGAGCCACTTATTCAAGAAGAGAGAACTAGGTGCACTTCACTGGGAGTTCAGCTCAAGATTCCTCTTTCAGTGCTGCAATATCTTGAGAAAAAATCCGAAGTCAATAATTCAAACAGGGAATGTTTTATAGAGATGTGGCACCAATGGTTCAATGAAAAAGAAGAAAGAAAGTGGATTGAAATCTTTGAAGCACTGAAAAAACAGAGAAAATTGAAACTTAAAAATGAACTAGAGAAAAGGTACAAACCAGACACAACAGGTACGTTTTCTCAATAATAATTATTTTAAGGCACTTCCTAATGCAGTTCAGCCGAACTTCAATTTCGAAAAAGAGCTGAAAGAAATGATTCCTGAGTGGTATTCGTTTGGTAGTGCACTTGGAGTATTGACAATAGATATGGATATTATCGAGGATTACGCAGGTGGCTCAGAGGTCTGCATGATATCTATACTAGAGGAGTGGAAGAAGACTCATGAAGATAGCTACACATGGGAAACTCTACAAGAGGCACTTAGAGTCATTGGTAACAATAGACTGGCAACAAATCTGGAAGAGCACAGACTAAAAGACATACAAGGTTATTAAGAAGTTGGATCCTTGTGAAATTGAACATACTGTTTTAAACTTTCTGACAAAATTTCATTATGATTTTTGGTGCTTCTCTTTCAGATACAATGATAAAGGTTTCTAGCAATCCAAAGTAAAGAGATTACCAGCTGTATAGTCATGGTAACCAAATTCATTTGTACACATACAGGGCACACGTTGATGGTGATAGGTCAAGTAGTGAAAAGTATGGATGCAAAGTGTTCTATCAGAGAAGAGATGTCAATACATGGAAGATTACATTTGCTGTTTTTCTATGTGACAAATCAGATGTGAGCCCAAACAGAATCAACTAGTCTATAATCATTGTAATGATATAGGAGGTCAAATGCAATGGGGATGAACAAGAAGGACCAAGCTGTCACTTTGACCTTGAGACAGATAAATTAGGAATAGCTCCCAAAGAACAACTTGGATGGAGTTCAAAAGTCACTCGAAAAGAGGTAGGAGAAAGATCTCTATCTACTAGCTGCTATCTTTAACGTCTTTGCACCTGTCAGGTGACTAAAACATCCGTTGATGCATACACTGGAGCTGGCAAGCCACCATTCTGTGAGATGACTGTCAAAGCAGCCTCTTCTAAAAGCACTCCACCTCACCTTGCAATGGACGTTGAACTTGAAGGACCAAGACCACCAAAAATCATGATTCTGAAAAGACAAGCAAATAATATCTCAATTCAAGCTCTGGAGGAACATGAACTGCAGACCGGTTAGCTTCAATACAAGTGCATATTCACTTTGTAGACTAATTAAAAATAATTTAGTAAGCCAGAGCAAGCAAAGGGTTTACAATTATTGCAGAAATACTAAAATTTTGTGTTATAAGCCAGTATCTAGTCTGTCAGCAATTAAGCAAAGATGGTTGAATGGACACAATTTTGAAGAAATTGCCTCGCAAAGCATGCAGTGAAATAAGTTTTTTGCCATGTTAACTGTACACCTTCTATGTAGTCGGCACTGCTATGACAGCATTCAATCACTGGGTTAATATGCGTCTCTCCAAGTTCCGTACTATGGGTGCTCCTGGGAGTGGAAAAACGTCTGTTCTTGACTTGACTATGAGAAAACCTCCTGCTGAAGAGAGAGAGAGTACTGACTGTATGGAACCACCAACCCACATGGTAGCACGTGAAGTCACCATTAGACCAGTTCTGGCACACGAAATAGTATGGGAAACAGTGACTAAAGAACGGATGAATGGAATGGTCAGGAAGGCTCTTAAAGCTGCAATCGATCAACATCAGAAAAGTCCAGATGTTCCTCCAACAACTACTTCCTCTTCCCCTTCTCGCCTTCCTACTCTTCCCAGAGAAGAAGCAGCTCAAGAAACAACTCAACAACCTCTGAAAGTCATCACCGATATGGTTGACAAGTTGGAAGAAATAGAAGGATCTATGGAATTAATGGATGTTCACTGGGTGTTCACCCAAGACACGGGGGGCCAGCCATGCTATCAATCTGTTGCTCCTTTGCTTCTGAGAGAAAATTCGTGCAGTGTCATCACCACCAAGCTTAACGAAAAGTTGGAATCCAAACCTGAGTTTGCATTTTTCATTAAGGGAAAACCCATCCCAATGTCCAGCGCCAAGATTCAACTGACAAATCTCCAAATGATTGAAACTCTGGTCAAATCACAAGCATCAGTCAATCCATCCCTGTCACCATCACAGGCACCCAAATACATCATAGTTGGCACTTTTGAGGATGAAGCTTTCAAATGTGAGGAAACAATTGGAACCAAGAATGCAATATTAAAAGAAAGGCTGAGTGGGTTTGAGGACCAGCGTATTGACAATGGTGGCTCCATTATCTTCCCAATATATGCAGTCAATCCAAATGAAGAAGAAAGAAAAGAGAAGGCAGAATGGCTGCGCAGAAAAATTCTAGAATCTCCTGGAGCTACAGTCGAGAAAAGAGTGAACATTCGTTGGTTTGGTCTTTTACTCCACCTCATTACCGAGGACAAAGATATCTACACACTAGATGAGTGTTTACAGGCTGGAAAAAGTCTTAAAATGGACGAAGACGAGATATTTCAAGCTCTTGAGTTCTTCCATGGACTAGGAATCATGATTCATTTCCGCACACAAGACCTAGGAGGAGTTATCATCGTCAAAGTGAAAGTGGTTTTTAGCACATTATCTCTGCTCCTTGGTATCTCATTCATTGACAGAGATACTCTTGATCGTGAATTTAAGCTCAATCTCTCAGCCGACACCCAAGAACGTCTTCAAAAATATGGACGATTCAACAAAGAGTTACTACATCAGAAACAATTTCTGTTCTCTGATGTTTTTACAGCCAAATACTTCCTTGATCTTCTTGAGCATGTGACGGCTGTCATTGCTGTAGGAAAAGATGAGTACTTTCTTCCCTCAGCTCTTGCATTTGCTACTGATGAAGAGATCGAACAACGTGTCAAGGGAGAGCCTTGGATCATACGCCTCACAAGAGAAAAGGAATGTTGTGAACCTATCAACATTCCACCGCCACCGGCTTACTTGTCATCAGTTTTCATTAATGTACTGAAATCCTCTTCCATATACAAGCTGCCACCGCCCATGCGTCAATTCAGTCAGCAGTACTCAAATGCAATGAGCTTGTCGTCCAGCGGCAGCGGTTTCATCCATTTTATTCAACGTGTCCACCAGATTGAAGTGTATTTCAGTCTGTGTGAGGATCAACCGCACAAGTGTCATGCTATTCGATCTGTGGTACTAGCAGCAATCAAAATCACTGAAAAGAAACTCAATATTCCTCCTGGAATTTTAGTAAAAAATGATGCGTTTCTGTGTCCTTGTTATGAAAAAAATAATGGCCACGTATACGTCTTCAACACCGATATGGATAAAGCTCAGTGTGAGAATAGTGGAGAGTATCATGAGCTAACACTGTCACAGCAAAGTTGGATGCATGAACCAGAAGGTGTGTATAGCTACATGTATAATAGTTTTTTTTTGATGTAGATACATGTATATTACTGAGTAAATGAAGCACCAAAGGTGCAGATGCCTTAGTGGAATTGCACAATATAAGTAGCAGCCAGAAACCAGGGAGACTCCAAAGCTGGAATCTGGTGCTTAGCTGAGCAAGTGACATGGATCCAGCTTTTAGTGTCTCCCCAGAAACCAAGCAAGTGCACAGTTGTGGTTTAATAATTAGCTGCCTACAATAATTGTTTTGATGGTCTGCTAGCTACCCTCATTCCCAGGACCATAAGAGTAATAGGACATTGTTTTGTTTTCTGTTACCCGCCACATTTGTGTTTAGTAACTATTACCGGTTAGTTTTGATTCATGTTGTATTCAGTGTGAACACTGAATATAATACTGTCAACACTGTGAAATTGAACATATTTAAGTAGTCGAAACGTTCGGTTTAAACAAAATCCTCCTGCTAGTTTCAACCAAATTTAAGCTGTAAATTAACTTTTTGACAAAATTTTTCATTAAGATTTTTGGTGCTTCTCTTTCAGATACAATGATAAAGGTTCCTAGCAATCCAAAGTAAAGAGATTACCAGCTGTATAGTCATGGTAACCACATTCACTTGTACACACAGGGCACAAGTTGATGGTGATGAACTAGAGGAACACAAGAGAAAGGACTCACAGCAACGAAAATCACAGCCACAGCGATCGCAAGGACAGAAGCAAGAAGGTACGCCGATGTTACTGATGTGAATTATAGCTGAAATACTGATTCGAACTTCTAAAGTACATCAAGTAGATGCAGCTGGTGCTTCAGATGCAACAGTCACTTCTTCGAGCTCATCACACGATGCCCTTGATCAAAAACTCAGTGAGTGCACCTTTCTCTCTATTCTGATGTGTTGATGGTATTCTATACAGCCAGTGATGATCTGCTTGATGTACTTGAGCAACTTATTAATCTCAGAGAAAACAAATTCTGGAAACTCGGTCTCAAGCTGGGCCTAAAATCTTCTAATTTGGATAATCTCAAAGATTCTTGTAAAAGTGATGATTTCGGTCAGAGTGTCATGAAGGCATGGTTGAACCAGGAAGACAATGTGAAGCAGCCATCATGGAGATCACTAGTTGATGCTCTGGAATCGAACTATGTCATGGAGAGAGTTACTGCACAGAATATTAGAGAATGGTTGAAATAGTAAAAAGTGTCAAAAATAATAATAATACCCAAAATTTGACAATACTAATATTAATTCAAGAGTGGAAATCAGAGTGAAATTAATAAGCTGTTAATTTTACTTCATACAACAATAATAATTTTTTAATGTGCGATTGAAAATGAGAAAACAACCAAGAAGTATCTTTGGCGTTGAGCACTTTAAAAGTTGAACAATACTACTACTGCTACCACCATGCACATATACGTTTCCTCTTGATCACTGCCCCATCGACAGTGATAATAGTAGTGATAAAATTAGACACCATCAAGAACCAAAAATGATAACACCAGAAGTACTGAGCATTTAGAAAAACTTATCAACAATATTATTGAAACACACAGCAAACCATACTAACCACTATTATGGAAGTGTTTGATCAAGCACTGTTTGCTTTCTTCACCTACTGGGCACACATGGTAACACAATTTGACAAGTTTACAATAACAAAATTCAAAACTAGGGAGTTTTGAATAACGATATTCAAAACTTCCTGGAATTCTTGATAAGCAAGTACACTCAGTGCAGTGTACACAGTATCTAAAGTCGAGCCTGACTCTCTCTAACTACTTGAGTTCCATCTCAGCATAAAGACTCTTAACAAGTACCACATGTCTACACCAAGTGAGTACTCATGGATTAGAGACTGGGGTGTCTTAGTTTATAGTCTACTGTTCTAGCAGCTAGCTTTATGTGACATACATGCATTTTGCCTGTGACAGTTTCACTGAGTGCTGCTGAGCTAGAGCCACTTATCCAAGAAGAAAGAGCTAAATGTACTACACTAGGAATTGAACTTGGTATTACTTATTCACGGTTGGAGGAGCTAGAGAAAGATTCCAAAGCCAAAAAGCCAGTGACAGAGTGCTTTTTAAAAATGTGCAGGGTCTGGCTTATCGAGGAAGAGACAGAAAGAAAGTGGTCTGAAGTCTTTAAGGCTCTGAGGCAACAGAAAAACAATAGACTTGAAGTAAGTCTGAAGAAAACATATGGAGAACATGAAACAGGTAATAATAGCTACTTACATTAATAGCGGTTTAACAAAACTATTTTCAGTTGATACTAGAAATTTGAAGAAGTTTGCAAAAGATCTAAGGGAAATGACACCAGAGTGGTACCCATTTGGTCTTGCTCTTGGTCTGACAATGACAGACCTAAATATCATTCAGGAACAGACAGGACTGCAGTGCTACATGTTGGCTATGCTGGAGGAGTGGATGAGAACAAAAGGTGAAGAGGTCACTTGGGAGAACCTGCAGGAAGCACTCAGGAACATTGGAAACAGGCGACTTGCTGGGAAGCTACAAGATGACAAACTAGATGACCAACAGGGTTAGCCAGAAAACTATTGTTAGCCAAGCTATACATTGCCTACAATTGTCTTTACAGCGAAAATGGAATTTAATTAACCAGCACAACATAACTACTCCAAGAACACAACTCCGCTGCTACTAAGTTGATTATTTGTGACATTGTATGCAAGTCAATTTAAATCTATGTTTAATCATCCACTGCGGAACTGCATGCACAGAAAGTCACTGCAATATTGCTACAGCAAGTGACAATTTGTTTGATGTACTTGATTTACAACCCTTAGACAAGAAAATTCAATTCTAAATTCTTCTACTCTGGAATATACCAGCACAACAGAGGAGTTTCGGAGGAATCGTATGACGGTATGGCTGGACCAGAAGAACATGCTTCATGGAAATCACTGATTGAAGCTATAGAATCAAAATTGTCAAGAGAGACCTACTGCTCAGAAAAATCATACACTGCATGGTTACAAACACCAGATAGTAACATAATGATACTGTTCTTCTTGACTTCAAAGTCATGTCATATGGGGGTGGTTGGGTTCATATCATTCCTGGAGTGAGTCTTGTCTAAACTGATCAAATTACTGTTGACCTAGCTGTGGTCTTAGATTCACAATAATGGCTACTCGTAGTAACACACCAAGTAAGTCTAGCTACATGGAACATAGCTGTTGTTGACCAGCAATGATGTGAATGCAGTTAAATTGAGTGCTGGTCAGCTAGAGCCTCTTGTTAGAGAAGAAACTGCCAACTGTACTCAACTGGGAATTCAACTTGAATTACCTTACTCAAGACTGGAAGACTTAGAGAAAGAAGCCAGTGACAATAAACCAAGCATGGATTGTCTTGAAGAGATGCTGCAGCAATGGTTACAGGATATAGAAGAAGACAGAAAGTGGTGTGAAGTCTACAAAGCACTGGAACAACAGGGAAACAGAAGACTCAAAGCTATTCTGGAGAAAGAACATAGTGCAGCAACATCAGGTAATACAGTGGTAATGAAACTGTTCTATATTCACTGATAAACTGTAGTTAATCAGCTGGAATTCAAAGACTTGGTCAGAAAGCTGAAAGAAATGGCGTCTGAATGGTACACATTTGGTTGTGCACTTGGATTATCAATAACAGACTTGGAAATCATTGAAGACAAAGGTAGTTCACAGCGCTACTTGATAGCTATGCTGGAGGAATGGATGAAAACAAAGCAAGATGAAGAAGTCACATGGGAGAACCTCCAAAAGGCACTGATAAGCATCAGTAACTTGAAGCTTGCAGCAGAACTAGAACAGCATAAACTAAAGGACCAAGAATTTTAAGAAAAAAAGTGGCGATCCAGTGAAACACGATAGTCAAAATTCGCTGAAGCTGAGCAACTCACACTGTGCAGACTATTGAACTGATAATATTGTAGTGTGTGTGTGTGTGTGTGTATGTGTGTGTGTGTGTGTGTGTGTGGATCTATTAAAATGATGCTGATGAAATAACTCAAGGTGGAGGTAACATTTTACACATGTAACTTGATGCTGTTGAAGTCTTGGTATAACAGAAATTCACTGTCAGGGACTGACTTCTTGTAAGCCTTATAGGGAAAACAGATACACAGAACACCTCCTTCTGCCCTCGAGAACACCACCTCCTTCTTCTGCCCTCAAGAACACCTCCTTCTGCCCTTCTGCCTGGCTATCAAGGCTCTTGAACACAAGCACTATCATGGCTACTAGTGCCTCCCATACACCAAGTAAGTTATTATAGTGAAGCATTAATGAATGACACTGTGTCCATGACTACAGTTTCACGATCTCCTGCTCATCTGGAGCCACTTATTGAAGAAGGGAGAGCTAGATGCACTTCACTGGGACTTCAGCTCAAGATTCCTCTTCCAGTGCTGCAAGATCTAGAGAAAAAATCCAAGGTCAAGAAGCCAATCAGGGAATGTTTTTTAGAGATGTGGCAGCAATGGTTCAAGGACAAAGGAGAAAGAAAGTGGATTGAAATCATTGAAGTACTGAAACAACAGAGACACAACAGACTTAAGAATGATTTAGAGAAAAAATACAAACCAGACACACCAGGTATGTGTTCTCAATAATATAGAATTTAGGTCATTTCCGAATGCAGTTCCGCGAGACTTCAATTTCCAAGGAGAGCTGAAGGAAATGATTCCCAAGTGGTACCTGTTTGGCTGGGCACTTGGAGTATCAACAACTGATATGGATATTATCAAGGAGGGTGAGGGCAACTCAGAGGTCTACATGATATCTATGCTAGAGGAGTGGAAGAAAAATCATCAAGATAGCTACACATGGGAAACTCTACAAGAGGCACTCAGAGTCATTGGTAACAATAGACTGGCTAAAGAACTGGAGGAACACAGACTAAAAGACAAACAAGGTCATTATTATAACCTGGAGGTGCATGAAAATTGGACACCTCATTATATTACTTACACTTTTTAATTTACATTTATCATCATTCACATTCACATGTAGTTGGTGACAGCAAACTACAAGAGCCCTCTACTGTCAAACAAAGTGAACCAGATATTTCAGCAGGTTGGATAATATCATTATACTGATAATGATTATTATCGGTTCGATTCTAGAAAAGAAGAAAACCAGGGAGAGAGAGGAAGAGACTCATGAAGACAAGCTACTCAGTAAGCACAATAGCTTATCTCTCAGTACGCTCAAATGAATACTGCTTTGCAACTTTGGCTAATACTAAATTATTTACAAATCAGAAAAGATTTACTTGTCACATGATCACTTCCAACCTCCTCAGTGAAATATTTTTTAACCATTTTAACTATGAACTTTTTTATGTAGTTGACACTGCTATGACAGCATTCAATCACTGGGTTACTATGCGTCTCTCTATGTTCCGTACTATGGGTGCTCCTGGGAGTGGAAAAACCTCTGTTCTTGACTTGACTATGGGAAAACCTCCTGCTACCAAGAGAGAGAGTAGTGACTGTATAGAAACACGTGACATCACCATTGTACCAATTCTGGCACACGAAGAGGAGGTATGGGAAACAGTGACTAAAAAACGAATGAATGAAATGGTCAGGAAGGCTCTTAAAGCTGAAATCGATCAACAACATCGAACATTGGAAAGTCCAGATGTTCCTCCAACAACTACTTTCTCTTCTCGCCTTCCTACTCCTCCTAGAGAAGAAGTAGCTCAAGAAACAACTCAACAACCTCTGAAAGTCTTCACAGATATGGTTGACAAGTTGGAAGAAACAGAAGGATCTAAGGAATTAATGGATGTTCACTGGGTGTTCACCCAGGACACAGGGGGCCAGCCATGCTATCAATCTGTTGCTCCTTTGCTTCTGAGAGAAAATTCATGCAGTGTCATCACCACCAAGCTTAACGAAAAGTTGGAATCGAAACCTGAGTTTGCATTTTTCATTAAGGGAAAACCCATCCCAATGTCCAGCGTCAAGATTCAACTGACAAATCTCCAAATGATTGAAACTCTGGTCAAATCACAAGCATCAGTCAATCCATCACAGGCACCCAAATACATCATAGTTGGCACTCATGACGACAAAACTAAAGATTGTGAGGAAACGATTGGAACCAAGAATGCAATATTAAAAGAAAGGCTGAGTGGGTTAGAGGACCAGCGTATTGACAATGGTACCACCATTATCTTCCCAATAAATGCAGTCAATCCAAATGAAGAAGAAAGAAAAAAAAAGGCAAAGTGGCTGCGCAGAAAAATTCTAAAATCTCCTGGAGCTACAGTCGAGAAAAGTGTGAAAATTCGTTGGTTTGGTCTTTTACTCCACCTCATTACCGAGGACAAAGATACCTACACACTAGATGAGTGTTTAGAGGCTGGAAAAAGTCTTAAAATGGACGAAAACGAGATAAAAGAAGCTCTTGAGTTCTTCCATGGACTAGGAATCATGATTTATTTCGACACGAAAGACCTAGGAGGAGTTATCATCGTCAAAGTGAAAGTGGTTTTTAGGACATTATCTCTGCTCCTTGGTATCTCATTCATTGACAGAGATACTCTTGACCATGAATTTGAGCTCAATCTCTCAGCCAACACCCAAGAACATCTTCAAAAATATGGACGGTTCAAGAAAGAGTTACTAGAAGATGAGAAAGAATTTCAGTTCTCTGATGTTTTTACAGCCAAATACTTCCTTGATCTTCTTGAGCATGTAACGGCTGTCATTGCAGTAGGAGAAGAGTACTTTCTTCCCTCAGCTCTTGCATTTGCTACTGATGAAGAGATCAAACAACGTGTCAAGGGAGAGCCTTGGATCATACGCCTCACAAGAGAAAAGGAAACTTGTGGACCTATCAAAATTCCACCACCACCGGCTTACTTGTCATCACTTTTCATTAACGTACTGAAATCCCCTACCAAATACAAGCTGCCGTTGCCCAGGTTTCAATTCAGTCAGCAGTACTCAAATGCAATGAGCTTGTCTTACAGCGGCGGTGGATTCATCCATTTTATTCAACGTGTCAACCAGATTGAAGTGTATTTCAGTCTGTGTGAGGAGGATCAACTACACAAGTGCCATGCTATTCGATCTGATGTACTAGAAGCAACCAAAATCACTGAAGAAAAGCTCAATATTCCTCCTGAAATTTTAGTAATAAATGATGCGTTTCTGTGTCCTTGTGAAGAAAACAGTAAACGCCACGTATACGTCTATACGTCTTGTATGAAGAAAGCTCAGTGCGAGGAGAGTGGAGAGTATCATGAGCTAACACTGTCACAACAAAGGTGGATGGATGAACCACAAGGTGTGTATAGCAATAATGATGTAGATACATGTATATTACTGAGTGAATGAAGCACCAAAGGTGCTGCTGCAGATGCCTTGGTGATATATAGTAGCAGCCAGAAACCAAGCAAGTGCATAGTTGTGGTTTAATAATTAGCTGCCTACAATAATAGTTTTGATGGACTGCTAGCTACCCTCATTCCCCTCTAGAGTAATAGGACATTGTTTTTCAGCTACTCTCCACATTAGCAATTTTGGTTTAGTATTACCAGTTAGTTTTGATTCGTGTTGTATTCAGTGTGAACACTCAATACAAAAGCTGTCAACAGAAGTAATGTGGTAGTCCAGGATAGAATTCAGGCAAAAGTACGTATGCAAAGTTTTGAGTAATCGTGCGGTAAAGTTGTCCAAGTAAATACTGTTGCTGGAAAGCTTTACGCACACTTTAAACACAGGCTAGCTGACAGTATGCATGCGCGGCAAGTTGATCATAGCGCCATAGCCATCTGTGCTACACCTGGACAAAACACATGAAACTCAGCCCCAAAGATTGTGTAATTTTTAAAATTTACAATACGTGCATGACAGCATTGTACGACCTGTAACTTCGTTCGTGCGCTTCGCACAGCTCTAAAATTTGCTAAACATACTCACAAGGGGCGTGTGTACGTGCGTATTAAAAAAAGAATTCAAACTAAGTGAACTTTTGCCTGTTTTCTATCCGGGACTACCATGCACACATGTAGTAGACGGAACTAGACACATTCTTGCACATTGATTATTATAATTCACTTTCGGTTGCCTTAGTTATAATTTTTGGTTTATCCAGTTTGTTTGTGTTGCTTGTTTCATCACATACACTGCTGCACCAAATACATATTGAACTGGGTTGAATTTGGTTTACATTGATATGCTTTCATCAAATCTTTTCATTCCTTTTGCAGATCAAGATTTCCAGAAAAGACCTATAAATCCAACAACCTTTTGGAAACTTGATGACTGCAAGTACAAAGGCGATGGCACAACTCTCATGGTGTTTGATACCGGTATCGACATGACTCATCCATCTTTCTCCTCGAGGAGTAAAGAAATGCTGTTGTTACTACCGGAGGGCGGATCTTATGACGACATGGACAAAAAAGGGCACGGTACTTTGTGTGCAGGAATTGCTTGTGGTGGTGATCTGAAAGGTACTTTAAAGGATGGTAAACCGTTCAAATGTTGTGGAGTTGCACCTAATGCTAAATTGGGAATTTGGAAGGCTCATAACGCAAATCCCGAAACTCAGAGGTCTGAATTTAGACAAGAATTGAAATCATTGACAGAATACGTTCAAACATTCAAGAAACCTCCTATTGATGTATTAGTTATTCCTAGTGGAATGTCTATACCCTTCACCGAGATGCACGAGTGCATCAAGACATTGGATGACAAGGGAATTATTATAGTGTGTTCTGGCAGCAATGATGGTGCTGTAAGCAATAGCATCGCGTACCCTGCTCGTTTTTCTCAAACCATCTGCATTGGTTCTAATACAGCTGGTCTTAATCGAAGTGATTTTTCACCTGTAGGTGATAAAATGGATTTTTTGGCCGTTGGAGAAGATATCATTGGTCCAAGGAGCAAAAAATGTGAAAAAAAGAGTGATTCTGTTTCAGAAGACAGTAGTGAAATGTTTTTAATATGCAAGGGTACGTCATTTAGTGCTCCGGCAGTTGGAGGACTGATATGCTTAATTCTTCAAACTCTAAAATCCAAACAAGCGGTTCTTCGTATTGCTGAAAAGCTAAATCGCGAATTTATTGTGAACCTATTGAAGCATTTGACAAACAGGAGAGGTGAACCAAAGGATAGAGAGTGGGGATATGGAGCCATAGATCGTAAAAGATTGGAACAGTTCTTCAAAAGTCCTACGGACATTATTAAGGAGATGAGGGACGATAAAGAAATAATGCCTCCTGCTTCAATTTCATAGTCTGAAGCTCTACTACACTGACACATGACTTTAGATTCTCATTGTGATACTCTTTAGCAATTTTTTTGTATTCTCTGTATTTAATTGTTGTTGTATGCTTAGAAGAAGCTACTGAGCACTGTGTCTTATGCACATGTTTTGCACTTTAACTCAAATTGAGAGGTTTAAATAATGTTAAGAAAAACAAGTGTCAATCCAATGATAATCAAACGAAGCTGAGCACTATCTAGACAATTAAATTGGCTCTAGTAGCTCTAGAATAATTACAACAATGTATGGTGAAGGATGGATTCAAGGTGGTGGTATCATACGTAAATTGATGGGTCTTGTAACTGGTATACACAGAAATTCATGATCAGTGTATTTTGACTGACTTCCTATACTAGTAAAGCCTTATAAGGAAATAGTTACACAAACACCTCCCTCTGCCCTCGCTCTTAGCTCCCTTGTTTTCGGCTATCAAGACTCTTGAACACAAGCACTATCATGGCTGCTAGTGCCTCCCCTACACCAAGTAAGTTATTATAGTGAAAGTACTAATGAATTACACTGTGTCCATGACTGCAGTTTCACGAGTTCCTGCTGATCTGGAGCCACTTATTCAAGAAGAGAGATATAATTCCATTCCACTGGGAGTTAAGCTCAAGATTCCTCTTTCAGTGCTTCAAGATCTTGAGAGAAAATTCAAGAAGGGCAAGAAGCCAATCAAGGAATGTTTTCAAGAGATGTGGCAGCAATGGTTCAATGACAAAGAAGAAAGAAAGTGGATTGAAATCTTTGAAGCACTGAAACAACAGAGACACAACAGACTTAAGAATATTTTAGAGAAAAATCACAAACCAGACACACCAGGTATGTGTTCTCAATAATATAGAATTTAGGTCATTTCCGAATGCAGTTCCACGAGACTTCAATTTCGAAGGAGAGCTGAAGGAAATTATTCCCAAGTGGTACCAGTTTGGCTGTGCACTTGGAATATCAATAAAAGATTTGGAAATTATTAATGACGACGCGTGTGTCTCAAAGGACTACATGACATCTATGCTAGAGGAGTGGAAGAAGACTCATGAAGATAGCTACACGTGGGAAACTCTACAAAAGGCACTTAGAGTCATTGGTAACTATAGACTGGCAACTAATCTGGAGGAACACAGACTAAAAGATAAACAAGGTCATTATTATAACCTAGAGGTGCATGAAAATTGGACACCTCGTTACATTACCTGTACACTTACATTCATTTATCATCAATCACATTCACATGTAGTTGGTGTCAGCAAACTACAAGAGCCCTCTACTGTCAAACAAAGTGAACCAGATATTTCAGCAGGTTGGATAATATCATTATACTGATAATGACTATTATTGGTTTGGTTCTAGAAAAGAAGAAAACCAGGGAGAGAGAGGGAGAGACTCATGAAGACAAACTACTCAGTAAGCACAATAGTTTATCTCTCAGTATGCTCAAATAAATACTTCTTTGCAACTTTTGACTAATACTAAATTAACCTCCTCAGTGAAATATGTTTAGCCATGTTAACTGTAAACATTTTTTTATGTAGTCAGCACTGCTATGACAGCATTCAATCACTGGGTTACTATGCGTCTCTTTAAGTTCCGTACTATGGGTGCTCCTGGGAGTGGAAAAACCTCTGTTCTTGACTTGACTATGGGAAAACCTCCTCCTCCTCCTGAAGAGAGTGAGAGAAAGAGAGTGAGAGAGAGTACTCACTGTATAAAAACACGTGAAATCACCATTGCACCAATTCTGGCACACGAAGATGTCGTATGGGAAACAGTGAATACAGACCGAATGATTGAAATGGTCGGGAAGGCTCTTAAAGCTAAAATCGATCAACATAAGAAAACTCAAGATGTTCCTCCGACAACTACTTCCTCTCTCGCCTAGTTGAAATCGATCAACATAAGAAAACTCAAGATGTTCCTTCAACAACTACTTCCTCTTCCCCTTCTTGCCTTCCTACTCTTCCTAGAGAAGAAGCAGCTCAAGAAACAACTCAAAAACCTCTGAAAGTCATCTCAGATATGGTTGACAAGTTGGAAGAAATAGAAGGATCTATGGAATTAATGGATGTTCACTGGGTGTTCACCCAAGACACAGGGGGCCAGCCATGCTATCAATCTGTTGCTCCTTTGCTTCTGAGAGAAAATTCGTGCAGTGTCATCACCACCAAGCTTAACGAAGAGTTTGGATCGAAACCTGAGTTTGCATTTTTCATTAAGGGAAAAGAAATCCCAATGTCCAGCGCCAAGATTCAACTGACAAATCTCCAAATGATTGAAACTCTGGTCAAATCGCAAGCATCAGTCAATCCATCACAGGCACCCAAATACATCATAGTTGGCACTTTTGTGGATGAAGTTAAAGAAGGTGACGAAACGATTGAAACCAAGAATGATGTGTTAAAGAAAAGCCTGAGTGGGTTAGAGGACCAGCGTATTAACAATGGTGGCTCCATTATCTTCCCAATAAATGCAGTCAATCAAAACGAAAAAGAAAGAAAAGAAAAAGCAAAATGGCTGCGGAGAAAAATTCTAGAATCTCCTGGAGCTACAGCCAAGGAAAGAGTGAAAATTCGTTGGTTTGGTCTTTTACTCCACCTCATTACCAAGGACAAAGCTGCCTACACACTAGATGAGTGTTTAGAGGCTGGGAAAAGTCTTAAAATGGACGAAGACGAGGTATTAAAAGCTCTTGAGTTCTTCCATGGACTAGGAATCATGATTTATTTCCGCACGCAAGACCTAAAAGGAGTTGTCATCGTCAAAGTGAAAGTGGTTTTTAGCGCATTATCTCTGCTCCTTGGTATCTCATTCATTGACAGAGATACTCTTGACAATGAATTTGAGCTCAATCTCTTAGCCGACACCCAAGAACGTCTTCAAAAATATGGACGGTTCAACAAAGAGTTACTACTTCAGAAACAATTTCATTTCTCTGATGTTTTTACAGCCAAATACTTCCTTGATCTTCTTGAGCATGTGACGGCTGTCATTGCAGTAGGAGATGAGTACTTTCTTCCCTCAGCTCTTGCATTTGCTACTGATAAAGAGATCGAACAACGTGTCAAGGGAGAGCCTTGGATCATACGCCTCACAAGAGAAAAGAAAGATCGTGATCCTAACGACATTCCACCACCACCGGCTTACTTATCATCAGTTTTCATTAACGTACTGAAATACTTTCCCGAATGCAACCTTCCATCGTCGAAGGATAGTCAGCAGTACTCAAATGCAATGAGTTTGTCTTACAGCGATGGATTCATCCATTTTATTCAACGTGTCGACCAGATTGAAGTGTATTTCAGTGAGTGTGAGGCTCAACCACACAAGTGCCATGCTATTCGATTTGCGGTACTAGAAGCAACCAAACGCACTGAAAAGATGCTCAATATTCCTCCTGAAATTTTAGTGAAAAAGGATGCGTTTCTGTGTCCTTGTGAAGAAAACAGTAATGGCCGCCACGTATATGTATTCAAAACCGTTAAGAAGAAAGCCTGGTGCAAGAAGAATAAAAAGCATCTTGAGCTAAAACCATCACAGCAAAGTTGGATGGATGAACCACAAGGTGCGTATAGCTATAATAGTATTCTTGATGTAGATACATGTATATTACTGAGTGAATGAAGCACCAAAGGTGCTGCTGCAGATGCCTTGGTGATAATAAGTAGCAGCCAGAAACCAGCTAGGAGACTTACAGCTAGGAGACTCACTTAACGTGACATGATTCCAGCTTTTAGTGTCTCCCCAGAAACCAAGCAAGTGCATAGTTGTGGTTAATAAGTAGTTGCCTACAATAATTGTTTTGACGGACTGCTAGGTACCCAAATTGCCAGAGTAATAGGACATTGTTTTTGGTTACCTGCCACATTAGCAATTTTGGTTTAGTTTTGATTCATGTTGTATTCACACTGTCAAGACTGTGGAATCAAACTATCGAAACGTTTAAACAAAATCCTCCAGCTAGTTTTAAGCTGTAAATTGTTAAACTTTTTGACAAAATTTTCATTATGATTTTTGGTGCTTGTTTGTTCACTGCTGCACTAAATACACATTGAACTGGGTTGAATTTGGTTTGACCACTGGTATGCATTCATCAAATCCGCTGTGTGAACACACCCTTGTAGTTTTCATTCCTTTTTATCTTGCATGCAGATCATGATTTGCAGCACAACGCCATAAAAAGAGGTATAAATCCAAGAACCTTTTGGAAACTTGATGACTGCGAGTACAAAGGCGATGGCACAACTCTCATGGTGTTTGATACCGGTATCGACTGGGCTCATCAATCTTTCTCTTCGAAGAGTGAAGATATGCTGTTGTTACCACAGGAGGGTGGATTTTGTGATGAGGGTGGATCTTGTTACGACGTGGACGAAAATGGGCATGGTACTTTTTGTGCAGGAGTTGCTTGTGGTGCTAAACAGGTAGGCACTTACAAGGATGGTGAATCGTTCACATGTTGTGGAGTTGCACCTAATGCTAAATTGGGAATTTGGAAGGCTCGTAAAAATGCAAATGCCGAGTCTAAATTTGTAGAGCGATTGAAAGCATTGACAGAATACATTCAACAGAATACATTCGAGAAACCTCCTATTGATGTATTAGTTATTCCTAGAGGAATGTATAAACCCCACACCGATATGCGAGAGTGCATCAAGACATTGGATGACATGGGAATTATTATAGTGTGTGCTGGCAGCAATGATGGTGCTGCAAGAAATAGCATCAAGTACCCTGCTCGTTTTCCTCAAACCATATGCATTGGTTCTAACACGTCTGGTTCTAAAGCAAGTGATTTTTCACCTGAAGGCCTTAAAATGCAGTTTTTGGGCATTGGAGAACATATCATTGGTCCAAAGAGCAAAAAATGTGAAAAAAAGAGTGATTGTCTTTCAGAAGAGAGTAGTAAAATGTTTTCGATATACAAGGGTACGTCATTTAGTGCTGCAGCAGTTGGAGGACTGATATGCTTAATTCTTGAAACTCTAAAATCCAAGCGAGAGGTTCTTTGTATTCGTGAAGAGCTAAATCGCGAATTTATTGTGGAATTATTGCTTCATTTGACACGTGATGAAGGTGTATCATGGGATAAAAAACGTGGATTTGGAGCCATACTTAGTGAAAAGTTGAAACAATTCTTCAAAAGTCCTGCGGACTTTATTAAGAAGATGAGGAATGATAACGGAATAGTCTGAAGCTCTACTACGCTGATTCATTGTGATACTCTTTTAGCAATTGTTTATACTGTCAATTGTTTATACTCAATTGTTGTTACTCAATTGTTTATACTGTATATTGTTTATACTGTATATTGTTTATACTGCCAATTGTTTATACTCTTTTAGCAATTGTCTCTGTACTTATTGTTTTTTGTATGCTTATAATTGTTTTTTTGTATGCTTATAAGAAGCTACTAAGCACTGTGTCTTATGTGTAACAATCAGTTTATTATGCCTCGGTGGGCGGAGCCACGAGGCATACAGTACAGTAGTCCATAGATATTATACTGTTGTTTGCGAAGATCTTGCATAACGGAAGCGAAAGCGGAAGTATGACGTTGGCCAATCAAACGCACGTAGGCGTGACCAGAGATTATTAATACTACTTAACCGGGATAGGAAACTGTGACAATCTTGTGTCACAATACATTTTGATTGACAGTTTCATATCCCGGTTACGTAGTATTAATAATCTCTGGCGTGACTAACTGAAGCTGTACACGTGACGAAAAGTGAATTTGATTGGCCAGTGTCATACTTCCGCTTTCGCTTCCGTTATGCATGCAAGATCTTCGCAAACAACTGTATTGCCTACGGACTGGGATTGGACACTAGCTCACGTGAGCGCATAGTAACAATACATTTTTGGTGCGTGCACACCGCGTTGCGCTTGACCCAAATGCCGCAATACATTTAGCGAGCAGAAAGTCGTGAACTTTGTGTACCTCTACTGCAAATACGAACTGTTTTTAGTGTACGCTGTAGCTTTATAATTGTTATTCACGTTGATCAATGTGGTGTAGGCATGTTTTTCAGCGCCTAGGGCGATACTGCAGTGCAGAATTCGTACTTGTTAGTGACCTTTTTTGTGTACCTCTGGACGCAACATGACAAATATCCGAATAAATTCAATACCCCCTTGGAGCTACTGTTCGATGATTCGAATATGGTTTAGGCTATAATCTGTATGCAGACAAAGCGTTATCTCGTTGCAAAGCGCCTTTGATTCGGGCAGTTTTTGTATTAAGTAATACTGTAACCATGCAGAACCACGCCGTATCCAAGGGCAAAATTGACCTCCGGCGCAACGCGCTGTGTACACGGAAATGCCCAGTGTCCAATCTCAGTCCGTAGGCAATATAATATCTATGAGTAGTCTAGTCTCGTCCCCAGACCACACCTCTTCCGCCTACTTCAGAGAGGGTCTGGTTGCTTTGGTCGATTTTCTTGGCATTTTGCTAGACAAGTGTTACGTAATAGAGTAAATTATCTATATTCGGCCAACATGTATATTCGTACGCTATTGCCAGCAAAACCAACGCAGCTAAGACGGTGTCTGCCACAGCAAACTATAGCCACATGCATGTGTAGAAGACACAGCAAACCGCTAGCTCCAGCGTCCTTCCTGAAGGCGACAGCAAACAATAATAGACAAGTGTACGAATTTCCCTAAGATCGGTAGAATCTCTGTATTTTCGTTTCACCACTCGCTACGTCCAACGAAGTAGAGGAGCTGGCTAATTTAGTGCTGCTAGCATACACCCATCCTTGTGCTAAACGATGACCAGCAGAAGTAGCCGAGCACTCACCTTGAACACAAGAAAAACGCAACAACATCACCCCCGCTGACCCCTCAAAGATCGTCATCAACAATACAGTAAAGTATTGTGCTTATGGAGACGTATTATTATAATTTTTATTATGGCTCTCCATAAGCACAATACTTTGCTGTATTGTTGATGACGATCTTTGAGGGGTCAGCGGGGGTGATGTTGTTGCGTTTTTCTTGTGTTCAAGGAGAGTGCTCGGCTACTTCTGCTGGTCATCGTTTAGCACAAGGATGGGTGTATGCTAGCAGCACTAAATTAGCCAGCTCCTCTACTTCGTTGGACGTAGCGAGTGGTGAAACGAAAATACAGAGATTCTACCGATCTTAGGGAAATTCGTACACGTGTCTATTATTGTTTGTTGTCGCCTTCAGAAAGGACGCTGGAGCTAGCGGTTTGCTGTGTCTTCTGCACATGCACTGATGTGGCTATAGTTTGCTGTGGCAGACACCGTCTTAGCTGCGTTGGTTTTGCTGGCAATAGCGTACGAATATACATGTTGGCCGAATATAGATAATTTACTCTACTCGTGCAATAAAACGTAATGAATATTAAAACAAAACATGGCGGCTCAGAGCAATACACAGCATATCACGAATTTCTGTGTCTTGAAGTCGATTCTCAGGGCTCAAATATACTAATTGGTAATCACCAGCCACCACTGCAGCCTTTGATGCAGATGAGTCTTGACCTAGGTGTGCACATTTCAGACCACGGTTTTGGAAAGTGGAAACTTGGTCTTGCATAAGTGCGGAGAGCGGACTCACAGTTATTACAATAGATCTACCTTGCTGTACTCGACTAGCTCTGCATTCATCAAAAACCACTGGCAGTGCAGCAAAACACAAGCTCTTGCCACTACCAGTTGGAAGACCAACAAACACGTCTCTCCCCTTCACGAACTCGGTAATAGCAACTCGCTGGTCATCCGTCGGACTCTTGTAACCAAGGCGCACGAAAGCCGAGGTTATTTTGCTGTCCAGAACGTTCGCTGACAGAGCAAGGTTGAACCTGGGCACGTTGACTTCCATCACAACATGGCCGATTATTGGCGATTAATCGATTGATTGATAGATCGATTATAATTATTACGTAAGACTGGACCATTCGACCAATCAGATTCTATCCCATTAACCGCTTACCTGACTCGCGCTAACGATTATCGGGCGCCAACGGGGGACGGTAGGCGTAGCGTCCGTCGGGCGCCCTATCATTTTATGCAACCTTGGTAGGCTGTCGCGCCTCCCAATTTTGCGTTGGGCGTGCGGCCCCGCCCCCACGCTCCGCCCCTGAACACGCCTTATGATGCCACGACTCGAGTCGTGTGAGCTCTCGTGAGGAGGAACGTCACAGCTAGCGAGTTAGGTGAGATGACGACAGACTAAGGCGTGGACAAAGGGCGGAGCGAAGGGGTGTGCGTAACGAACTGGGGGCGCGCGATCCAACGCAAAATGAACAGAGATCATACCAAAGATTAATGACAAGAAAGGGGTTAGAGACAGGAAGGATGCCCAGCTATCAGAGCAATGTAACTACTCGAGTCATTGTAACTATTGGAGTCTGGTGATCCGGGGTAGCTGGGGAACGCCTAGCGGGTTACTGGCCTGTGTGCTGTCTCATTAACTGGTGAGAGACCGAGGTGAGGGACTGACGGGGGGTTCTTATGTACAGTTGATACGCGGAGGACTCCCAGCGACCGAGCGTCTTGATAAGGTGGTCCGGGATCCCCGCCGCAGCGGCGGAAGTAGCCGCGCCAATCCTGAAGCTGTGACCCGAGTACGCTGAACTGTCCATGCCGGCTGCGGCCAGAGCCTTGCGTACGCCTGCCACAAACTGTCGTTTTAGCAGGGGATACCGTTCGCGTGAATGAAGAGGGGGCCTTCAGCCGCCGGGCGGATGGCCAGGTAGTTTAAGAGAGCTGCGACTGGGCACACGTCTGATTGGGAGCGGCCTAGAAATAGAGTGACTCCCCTTCCGAATGGGTCGGTTTTTGCTCTCCTCAGGTGGACGCTTAGGACGGATGGTGAGCTGCGGGAGTCGACCGCCACGTCGGAGCGACAGATGGCTGGCGGGGCAGACGCGGAGTCCAGCGTGAGTTCTCCCGAGCGAAGGAAACCAAAGAAGGCAAGACAGGACGCCGCCCACATTAGGCGTGTCTCAAATTCCGAGTCGATCCCAGAGGCCCAGGAGGCACGTAGGGACCTCATGACTGAGCTGGTGATTGGGAGACGTTGTTTACCTCGGAGCGTGTTGGAGCGTTGCACACCCTTCAGAATATACTGAGGCAGACGGTTGCGGGACAAGGCGTCTGCTGCTACGTTATCTCGCCCGGATACATGTCTAGCTACATGATCAAACTGAAAATAAGCCTCGAAGAAGAAGAGGCATTGCAACAGGTAGGTGAGAGTTGGGTCCGCTGCCGAGCGATTGTTCAGGACCTCCACTGCGGCACTATTATCTGAGCGGAAGACAATAAGTTTATTTTCCCACTGCTTGCCCCAGAGGGCGGCCCCCGCAACGACGGGGAGTAGCTCTTTGGCTGCGATGTGCGCAGACGCCCAGGAGGAGGACCAATGGAACTGAAAGTAGAGCGTGGGAGTGGTCTCGGTAAAGGCTCCGCAACCCCAGGAACCTGATGCGTCGGAGAATACCTGCAGAGAGGCGGATTTCTCCGATAGGGGAAAGAAGCCCACCCCGTTCCATTCAGCAACGAAGAAGCGCCACCAGGCGATGTCTGCCTTAGCCTTGGCGGTGAGGCGAGTGGGCTGATCCAGAAGCCTGGGAGACTTCATGTTTTCTATCAGGTTCCTGATGAATGAGCCGTCGGACCACGGCTGCCGCGTGGTTCAGGAGACCGATCAGAGATTGTAGTTCTCTTTTAGTCGGATTTGTCGTCGATTGCCAACGACGTAGAGTCTGTTTCAGTCGGGTTAGCTTCGCGACTGGGAGTCTGAGCACCTGGTTGAGGGTGTCAATCTCTATACCCAGGAAGGTCAGAGATGTCGAGGGGCCTTCCACCTTGCCTGGAGCAGCGGGGAGACCCAGCTCCGCTCCAAGTCTGAGCGCTGTCTGTAGAGCTGAGGCGCATGCGGAGCTCCCGAGAGGGGACCAGAATAGGAAGTCGTCCAAGTAGTGAACGAAGTCAGTGACTCCCTGTGAAGAGAGCCCCCAGGCGTAGCCGTCCGCGACTGCTGTAAAGATCTTGGGCGCGGATCGTAGACCGAACGGCAGGGCGTGGTCAATATAGGTGGTGCCCTTCCAGTTAATCGCCAGGAGGGGTTGGTCTTCACTGTGCACAGGGACCTTCCTGTAAGCGCTATGGAGGTCTAGCTTAGCTAGGAGAGCGCCTTTCCCGTGAGTAGCGATCAACCTGGCGGCTTCCTCCACCTTCACATAGCGCAGAGTAGCCAGATCACTTGAGATGGCGTCGTTTACACTGTAGCCACGAGGGGCGGAGAGGTCCACTATCAGCCTGAATTTTCCTGGCTGGTGAGGCTTGGGGATCACGCCGATTGGGCTGATGTGCCTGACTGATGACTCTGAGTGGGGAACATGTAGCTTGCCGGAGGCGAGTTCCTCACTGATGCGATCAGAAATTATGTCAGCGTGATCGGCAGCGGAGGGGAGGCAGAGATTCCTAGTGCGTAGGGGTTTAGCTGGGTCAGCACCAATGCGAAAACCGTGCGTGATACCACGGCGGAGGAATGCCGCGAAACGCTGGTCAGGGTGACTGCTCAGTAAGGGGGACCAGGCGTCGAGAGGGAGAAAACCTTCCACTGGTGGAGAGGGAGGGGGCGGACCTGCGACCGCTTCCAGAGCGAGTAGACTATCAGTGTAGCGGCATGGATAGCCGCACCTCCTGCGAGGAAGAAGAGGAGCGGGGTTGATGAGAGGGTACGGAGTAACCACAACAGGAGAGTGAGTGCGTTTGTAACAATAAAATCAAGCACTGCTGCAAATAGAGATGCTTGTAGATGCTGACCCGACAGGGGAGGAGCTGATGCTTACAAGTGCATGTAACAGCAACCCGTAGTGAACAAACAGCTAGTTGTAACAGCTGCGACAACAGCAGATAACAATAGTGGAAAAACAACATTAATAGTGACAGCAAGCAAGTACAGTAACCGTACAGTGTCACTAGAGTCCCTGCTAGAGTCTGAAAGAGACTAGCTGCTGGGAGAGCACGCCTACTTCTTCCCGTCCTTAGGGGTCGGGTTCAGTGGCTCAGGGCATGACACGGCACCGTGCCCCGGTTTCTCACAGGCTGAGCAGGTGTGCGCGTATCTGCAGGTTTCAGCGGTAGACGGGCATGAGCCTCGGTTGAAACGCCTGCAAGGCTTGGAGTTGGCGGCCTTAGGGACCGCGTAAGGTTTGACTCTGTAGGGGGACTGTCGGACGGGTGGTTTGGGAGCCTTGGGTGGTTCTTGGGAGAACAGAGCGCACTGTTCTGTAGAGTGGTCGGGAAAGTGACACAGCGTGCAAGTCTCGTGAGCAGAGCGAAGGACCGTGGCCGCCATGATGGATGGAGACAGATCATTCCACTTTAGGTCTAGACCAGCAGCCCGCTGTTGGCGGAACTGCTGGTCGTAGGCGAGCCAGCCTCCGCCCGGGTGCTTCCTCGCCTGCATCACCACAATCTGGGCGTAGGCCGCCATCTCCCGGGTGGCGTCCGATTCCGTTGACGCAGCCATGAAGGCAAGGAAGCAGCAGGCCCATGTGAGAGGGTCGCTGATACTTCGGAGACGTGGGGCTGTGGGCACGGAGCCGAGAGAAGAGAGCTGAGATCCGGGCTGTCCCAGGGCTTGGAGACGTTCAGATAATGTGATATTGTCGAGGAGTAGTTCCTTAAAGTCCACGAACCCGCCCGCGCGGATCTTCTCCATGACCTTCACTGGAATGGGCGGGAGGACAGGGGAGTAAGCCAGTGGCTTCGGCTTGGGAAGGGGCGGCGCGCCCGATGTCACTGACGCGAGGAGTGACGATAGTGACGGGATCGCCTGATGAGTAGAGCTGGCGACCGAGGTGGAAGAGGTCAGGGGAGCTCCCAGTGAGAATATGGGGATAGACGCCAGAGAGGCGGGAGCCGGGACAGACGCTGAGATTGACACCGGAGCCGGGGCGCCGGAGCCTGCAGCGAGAGAGGAGGGGAGAGAGTGTGAGCAGTACCATGAATGGCAGACGCCGCAGGAGCGGGCTTTGAGTGCCGTGGGCACTTGACGCCGGGAAAAAGAAGAGAGAGAGAGAGAGAGAGAGAGAGAGAGGAGGAGGAGGAGGAGGAAGAAGAGGAAGAGAAGGGGCCCGGGCTTGGAGAGCGCACGGTATGCGTGCGAGACGAGGGATGGCAAGAAAGAGAGACAAAATACAACAAAGGCTTACCGGCGGACACACCGGATGGCCCGGGTAGAGAGGCGGCTAGAGCCTTGGCCAGCTCTGCCTGAACCGCCGACTGGATCGCTGACTGGAAGTCCGTGCCCGAGACAGTTACTACCGAGGTAGCCGAGGACGAGGGAACCGACGTCGACGCCGGGGTGACAGTGGGCAAAGACGATCCAGAGGAAGACATAGCGATGCAGACAGATACAAAAAACAGCTTCTAGCTTCCGAACAAAACAGCTTCTCGCCCAACTAACTTGGTTTGAGACAGCTGCAGACTGAGGTACAAGCACGCGTACGTGTAAGAGAGTGCGCATGCGAGCCCGGCTCCGGGGCGGGGCTGCCTCGGCCGGGCTCGTGCCTTAGGGGCGCGGCAGACGGTTAACCTTATTTAAAGGTTCCCTCTAAATTTCAACAAATTCCAGGATAAATCTACATCCGGAGCCAGAGGAGGTTGGAAGCATTAGTATGCGCACGTGAGTAATTATGCGCACGTGATTTTCGAATGCATAGCTAACGTTCCATCGTGAGGCGTGGCTCAATGGCGCTAGCATACAGCACTTGAAATCATCCGTGGATTCTTTCTAAAATTGTATTGTATAGAGCTTGATTACTGGTCTTACTTAAAGATATGATCTTAGAATACTGGTTTAGCTATTTTGTATAGTGCACTGCACCAGTTTCTGTGCTCTGTATGTCGTGAAATTTAGGAAGAAGTAGCACAGCTCCAGTAGACAGCACACTTGTGCTGGATTCAGGAATCTTTCTGCTGTGAAAAGCTTAAATTTAAGCAACTTTCTTAGTTCTAACTCTGACCAGGTCTCGTCAGCTGTGTATTGGGTTTTGCAGATAACAATGGAGCTGTCTCTTCGCTCGCCGTTTCTAAACGCCAAGATTTTGCTTCAGGACGTCTGTAGCACACTTGTCAATAAGCTGATTGCTTGCACAAACAATAACTGTAGTGTTTTCCACTGTTGAGAATCTTCACTAATTTCTCGCCCATAGCAGCTCGGGGACCCCTGAGTTGGACCGGGCAGATCGCATATTTGTAAGCAGCTTTGCAAGAGCTTTCGATTCATACTAAATTCGTTAAATTCTGTCCAGGGAATTTGGTTAAAATTGACAACTAAGATTCGCCATACATTTTGATTTGGAGTGAAACATGTCACGTGACTGAATATTAATGCTTCCAACCTCCTCTGATCCGGAGCCAAGAAAATCGACCAAAGCAACCAGACCCTCTCTAGCTAGCCTCCTCCCCAGGCCCCACCCTCTAATTAATTTGCAATTACCGAGAGAGGGCCTGGTAACACTCGCGACAAAAACTGTCGCAACTACCCCACAAAATCGGGGGTCGCGAGCAGGTTACAGCGCGCGAATCCATCGCGCCACTATTGCTTGACGTACAACGTAACCGTTCTACTACGTAAGTTCACCAAGCCTGCTCAAGTTCTGCTGCTGCATAAATTTTTGTTTAGCTCCGTTGTGGCTTGTCTCAGTAGTACTAGGATGCTCTTTGTGCGCCTACAAACTAGCCAGAATGAACAGACGAAGGCTTACGTTAGAACGGCGGTATTGTGATGGGCGGGGCGTAACGTAACCATAGAAACAAAAAATTTTATCGGGCAACAGTTTTTGTGCATTTTGTGATAAAAGCACCAAACTTGCTATACATGTTACTAAAGGTGTTACAAAAAGATTATTGGGCCACATCATAATTTTAACCCTTGGTCTTTAAAATGTTAATTAATGGTTATTATGTCCGTCATAATTTTTAACAATTTTTAACAATCCAAAATGCAAAACTTCAGAAGAATTGGAATCACTAAATGCATTAATGATGTTTGTAATTGTGCACTACAACCTCAAGAGAAATAAGAATAGAAAAGTGAATTGCTTAATGTCTCATGAATAATTCATTTCATTTGGTTATCATTAATTCTGGTATAGCTATTTCGCTTATGTAAAGCAGTGAACTTCTTACCCTTGATACTCAAAGTGTTTACAAATTATGCTGCAGTAGAGACAGTCTGAAGTTTATAATAAAAATCCCTCTCTGACAATAACCGCTTTCAGTTAACAGTAAGGACTGCTAGTGCTGCTAAATGTAACTGAAAGAGGTTATTGTCAGAGATGGATTTGACAATTTTATATTACACAAAGTGCTTGATGTATCTGTATCTTGCCATGTCTTCCAACATAAAGTCTTAAAATGACTATATCAGCTGCTGGCTTACTCTTACTTTAGCTATGCTGACACATTCAAGTTTCTTTGTAAAAAACTTACTCAAAATTGTCCATTTATTATAAACTTCAGACTGTCTCTACTGCAGCATAATTTGTAAACACTTTGAGTATCAAGGGTAAGAAGTTCACTGCTTTATATAAGCGAATTAGCTACACCAGAATTAATGATAACCAAATGAAATGAATTATTCATGAGACATTAAGCAATTCACTTTTCTATTCTTATTTCTCTTGAGGTTGTAGCGCACAATTACAAACATCATCAATGCATTTAGTTGTTCCAATTCTTCCATAACTGTGAAGTTTTGCATTTTGGATTGTTAAAAATTGTTTAAAATTATGACGGACATAATAACCATTAATTAACATTTTAAAGACCAAGGGTTAAGGGACTACACTTCGAACATCAGAATGACGAAAATTTCAGTTTCTTCGGGCAAACAAAGCGTGGTCAAAGACAGTTATCATCAAAGAAACTCACAAATCTGCTTGTGGGCGGAGCAAACACTGTAGAAAGAGTTAAAATTTTATTCAATGAGCGGACAAGCCACGCCCACCAAAATGGATTTGTGAACTGAATGGCTCGTGGTGAGCAAACGTATGCATGCGTTTTTGCGTAAAGTGTTCAGTCTGTCAGTCACAAGGCCGCGAATATTTAATTAGTTTCGTGGTTTGCACAAGAATTGAGCTACAGAGGTCAGGGGCAAACAAAGCGTGGTCAAAGACAGTTATCATCAAAGAAACTCACAAATCTGCTTGTGGGCGGAGCAAACACTGTAGAAAGAGTTAAAATTTTATTCAATGAGCGGACAAGCCACGCCCACCAAAATGGATTTGTGAACTGAATGGCTCGTGGTGAGCAAACGTATGCATGCGTTTTTGCGTAAAGTGTTCAGTCTGTCAGTCACAAGGCCGCGAATATTTAATTAGTTTCGTGGTTTGCACAAGAATTGAGCTACAGAGGTCAGGGGCAAACAAAGCGTGGTCAAAGACAGTTATCATCAAAGAAACTCACAAATCTGCTTGTGGGCGGAGCAAACACTGTAGAAAGAGTTAAAATTTTATTCAATGAGCGGACAAGCCACGCCCACCAAAATGGATTTGTGAACTGAATGGCTCGTGGTGAGCAAACGTATGCATGCGTTTTTGCGTAAAGTGTTCAGTCTGTCAGTCACAAGGCCGCGAATATTTAATTAGTTTCGTGGTTTGCACAAGAATTGAGCTACAGAGGTCAGGGGCAAACAAAGCGTGGTCAAAGACAGTTATCATCAAAGAAACTCACAAATCTGCTTGTGGGCGGAGCAAACACTGTAGAAAGAGTTAAAATTTTATTCAATGAGCGGACAAGCCACGCCCACCAAAATGGATTTGTGAACTGAATGGCTCGTGGTGAGCAAACGTATGCATGCGTTTTTGCGTAAAGTGTTCAGTCTGTCAGTCACAAGGCCGCGAATATTTAATTAGTTTCGTGGTTTGCACAAGAATTGAGCTACAGAGGTCAGGGGCAAACAAAGCGTGGTCAAAGACAGTTATCATCAAAGAAACTCACAAATCTGCTTGTGGGCGGAGCAAACACTGTAGAAAGAGTTAAAATTTTATTCAATGAGCGGACAAGCCACGCCCACCAAAATGGATTTGTGAACTGAATGGCTCGTGGTGAGCAAACGTATGCATGCGTTTTTGCGTAAAGTGTTCAGTCTGTCAGTCACAAGGCCGCGAATATTTAATTAGTTTCGTGGTTTGCACAAGAATTGAGCTACAGAGGTCAGGGGCAAACAAAGCGTGGTCAAAGACAGTTATCATCAAAGAAACTCACAAATCTGCTTGTGGGCGGAGCAAACACTGTAGAAAGAGTTAAAATTTTATTCAATGAGCGGACAAGCCACGCCCACCAAAATGGATTTGTGAACTGAATGGCTCGTGGTGAGCAAACGTATGCATGCGTTTTTGCGTAAAGTGTTCAGTCTGTCAGTCACAAGGCCGCGAATATTTAATTAGTTTCGTGGTTTGCACAAGAATTGAGCTACAGAGGTCAGGGGCAAACAAAGCGTGGTCAAAGACAGTTATCATCAAAGAAACTCACAAATCTGCTTGTGGGCGGAGCAAACACTGTAGAAAGAGTTAAAATTTTATTCAATGAGCGGACAAGCCACGCCCACCAAAATGGATTTGTGAACTGAATGGCTCGTGGTGAGCAAACGTATGCATGCGTTTTTGCGTAAAGTGTTCAGTCTGTCAGTCACAAGGCCGCGAATATTTAATTAGTTTCGTGGTTTGCACAAGAATTGAGCTACAGAGGTCAGGGGCAAACAAAGCGTGGTCAAAGACAGTTATCATCAAAGAAACTCACAAATCTGCTTGTGGGCGGAGCAAACACTGTAGAAAGAGTTAAAATTTTATTCAATGAGCGGACAAGCCACGCCCACCAAAATGGATTTGTGAACTGAATGGCTCGTGGTGAGCAAACGTATGCATGCGTTTTTGCGTAAAGTGTTCAGTCTGTCAGTCACAAGGCCGCGAATATTTAATTAGTTTCGTGGTTTGCACAAGAATTGAGCTACAGAGGTCAGGGGCAAACAAAGCGTGGTCAAAGACAGTTATCATCAAAGAAACTCACAAATCTGCTTGTGGGCGGAGCAAACACTGTAGAAAGAGTTAAAATTTTATTCAATGAGCGGACAAGCCACGCCCACCAAAATGGATTTGTGAACTGAATGGCTCGTGGTGAGCAAACGTATGCATGCGTTTTTGCGTAAAGTGTTCAGTCTGTCAGTCACAAGGCCGCGAATATTTAATTAGTTTCGTGGTTTGCACAAGAATTGAGCTACAGAGGTCAGGGGCAAACAAAGCGTGGTCAAAGACAGTTATCATCAAAGAAACTCACAAATCTGCTTGTGGGCGGAGCAAACACTGTAGAAAGAGTTAAAATTTTATTCAATGAGCGGACAAGCCACGCCCACCAAAATGGATTTGTGAACTGAATGGCTCGTGGTGAGCAAACGTATGCATGCGTTTTTGCGTAAAGTGTTCAGTCTGTCAGTCACAAGGCCGCGAATATTTAATTAGTTTCGTGGTTTGCACAAGAATTGAGCTACAGAGGTCAGGGGCAAACAAAGCGTGGTCAAAGACAGTTATCATCAAAGAAACTCACAAATCTGCTTGTGGGCGGAGCAAACACTGTAGAAAGAGTTAAAATTTTATTCAATGAGCGGACAAGCCACGCCCACCAAAATGGATTTGTGAACTGAATGGCTCGTGGTGAGCAAACGTATGCATGCGTTTTTGCGTAAAGTGTTCAGTCTGTCAGTCACAAGGCCGCGAATATTTAATTAGTTTCGTGGTTTGCACAAGAATTGAGCTACAGAGGTCAGGGGCAAACAAAGCGTGGTCAAAGACAGTTATCATCAAAGAAACTCACAAATCTGCTTGTGGGCGGAGCAAACACTGTAGAAAGAGTTAAAATTTTATTCAATGAGCGGACAAGCCACGCCCACCAAAATGGATTTGTGAACTGAATGGCTCGTGGTGAGCAAACGTATGCATGCGTTTTTGCGTAAAGTGTTCAGTCTGTCAGTCACAAGGCCGCGAATATTTAATTAGTTTCGTGGTTTGCACAAGAATTGAGCTACAGAGGTCAGGGGCAAACAAAGCGTGGTCAAAGACAGTTATCATCAAAGAAACTCACAAATCTGCTTGTGGGCGGAGCAAACACTGTAGAAAGAGTTAAAATTTTATTCAATGAGCGGACAAGCCACGCCCACCAAAATGGATTTGTGAACTGAATGGCTCGTGGTGAGCAAACGTATGCATGCGTTTTTGCGTAAAGTGTTCAGTCTGTCAGTCACAAGGCCGCGAATATTTAATTAGTTTCGTGGTTTGCACAAGAATTGAGCTACAGAGGTCAGGGGCAAACAAAGCGTGGTCAAAGACAGTTATCATCAAAGAAACTCACAAATCTGCTTGTGGGCGGAGCAAACACTGTAGAAAGAGTTAAAATTTTATTCAATGAGCGGACAAGCCACGCCCACCAAAATGGATTTGTGAACTGAATGGCTCGTGGTGAGCAAACGTATGCATGCGTTTTTGCGTAAAGTGTTCAGTCTGTCAGTCACAAGGCCGCGAATATTTAATTAGTTTCGTGGTTTGCACAAGAATTGAGCTACAGAGGTCAGGGGCAAACAAAGCGTGGTCAAAGACAGTTATCATCAAAGAAACTCACAAATCTGCTTGTGGGCGGAGCAAACACTGTAGAAAGAGTTAAAATTTTATTCAATGAGCGGACAAGCCACGCCCACCAAAATGGATTTGTGAACTGAATGGCTCGTGGTGAGCAAACGTATGCATGCGTTTTTGCGTAAAGTGTTCAGTCTGTCAGTCACAAGGCCGCGAATATTTAATTAGTTTCGTGGTTTGCACAAGAATTGAGCTACAGAGGTCAGGGGCAAACAAAGCGTGGTCAAAGACAGTTATCATCAAAGAAACTCACAAATCTGCTTGTGGGCGGAGCAAACACTGTAGAAAGAGTTAAAATTTTATTCAATGAGCGGACAAGCCACGCCCACCAAAATGGATTTGTGAACTGAATGGCTCGTGGTGAGCAAACGTATGCATGCGTTTTTGCGTAAAGTGTTCAGTCTGTCAGTCACAAGGCCGCGAATATTTAATTAGTTTCGTGGTTTGCACAAGAATTGAGCTACAGAGGTCAGGGGCAAACAAAGCGTGGTCAAAGACAGTTATCATCAAAGAAACTCACAAATCTGCTTGTGGGCGGAGCAAACACTGTAGAAAGAGTTAAAATTTTATTCAATGAGCGGACAAGCCACGCCCACCAAAATGGATTTGTGAACTGAATGGCTCGTGGTGAGCAAACGTATGCATGCGTTTTTGCGTAAAGTGTTCAGTCTGTCAGTCACAAGGCCGCGAATATTTAATTAGTTTCGTGGTTTGCACAAGAATTGAGCTACAGAGGTCAGGGGCAAACAAAGCGTGGTCAAAGACAGTTATCATCAAAGAAACTCACAAATCTGCTTGTGGGCGGAGCAAACACTGTAGAAAGAGTTAAAATTTTATTCAATGAGCGGACAAGCCACGCCCACCAAAATGGATTTGTGAACTGAATGGCTCGTGGTGAGCAAACGTATGCATGCGTTTTTGCGTAAAGTGTTCAGTCTGTCAGTCACAAGGCCGCGAATATTTAATTAGTTTCGTGGTTTGCACAAGAATTGAGCTACAGAGGTCAGGGGCAAACAAAGCGTGGTCAAAGACAGTTATCATCAAAGAAACTCACAAATCTGCTTGTGGGCGGAGCAAACACTGTAGAAAGAGTTAAAATTTTATTCAATGAGCGGACAAGCCACGCCCACCAAAATGGATTTGTGAACTGAATGGCTCGTGGTGAGCAAACGTATGCATGCGTTTTTGCGTAAAGTGTTCAGTCTGTCAGTCACAAGGCCGCGAATATTTAATTAGTTTCGTGGTTTGCACAAGAATTGAGCTACAGAGGTCAGGGGCAAACAAAGCGTGGTCAAAGACAGTTATCATCAAAGAAACTCACAAATCTGCTTGTGGGCGGAGCAAACACTGTAGAAAGAGTTAAAATTTTATTCAATGAGCGGACAAGCCACGCCCACCAAAATGGATTTGTGAACTGAATGGCTCGTGGTGAGCAAACGTATGCATGCGTTTTTGCGTAAAGTGTTCAGTCTGTCAGTCACAAGGCCGCGAATATTTAATTAGTTTCGTGGTTTGCACAAGAATTGAGCTACAGAGGTCAGGGGCAAACAAAGCGTGGTCAAAGACAGTTATCATCAAAGAAACTCACAAATCTGCTTGTGGGCGGAGCAAACACTGTAGAAAGAGTTAAAATTTTATTCAATGAGCGGACAAGCCACGCCCACCAAAATGGATTTGTGAACTGAATGGCTCGTGGTGAGCAAACGTATGCATGCGTTTTTGCGTAAAGTGTTCAGTCTGTCAGTCACAAGGCCGCGAATATTTAATTAGTTTCGTGGTTTGCACAAGAATTGAGCTACAGAGGTCAGGGGCAAACAAAGCGTGGTCAAAGACAGTTATCATCAAAGAAACTCACAAATCTGCTTGTGGGCGGAGCAAACACTGTAGAAAGAGTTAAAATTTTATTCAATGAGCGGACAAGCCACGCCCACCAAAATGGATTTGTGAACTGAATGGCTCGTGGTGAGCAAACGTATGCATGCGTTTTTGCGTAAAGTGTTCAGTCTGTCAGTCACAAGGCCGCGAATATTTAATTAGTTTCGTGGTTTGCACAAGAATTGAGCTACAGAGGTCAGGGGCAAACAAAGCGTGGTCAAAGACAGTTATCATCAAAGAAACTCACAAATCTGCTTGTGGGCGGAGCAAACACTGTAGAAAGAGTTAAAATTTTATTCAATGAGCGGACAAGCCACGCCCACCAAAATGGATTTGTGAACTGAATGGCTCGTGGTGAGCAAACGTATGCATGCGTTTTTGCGTAAAGTGTTCAGTCTGTCAGTCACAAGGCCGCGAATATTTAATTAGTTTCGTGGTTTGCACAAGAATTGAGCTACAGAGGTCAGGGGCAAACAAAGCGTGGTCAAAGACAGTTATCATCAAAGAAACTCACAAATCTGCTTGTGGGCGGAGCAAACACTGTAGAAAGAGTTAAAATTTTATTCAATGAGCGGACAAGCCACGCCCACCAAAATGGATTTGTGAACTGAATGGCTCGTGGTGAGCAAACGTATGCATGCGTTTTTGCGTAAAGTGTTCAGTCTGTCAGTCACAAGGCCGCGAATATTTAATTAGTTTCGTGGTTTGCACAAGAATTGAGCTACAGAGGTCAGGGGCAAACAAAGCGTGGTCAAAGACAGTTATCATCAAAGAAACTCACAAATCTGCTTGTGGGCGGAGCAAACACTGTAGAAAGAGTTAAAATTTTATTCAATGAGCGGACAAGCCACGCCCACCAAAATGGATTTGTGAACTGAATGGCTCGTGGTGAGCAAACGTATGCATGCGTTTTTGCGTAAAGTGTTCAGTCTGTCAGTCACAAGGCCGCGAATATTTAATTAGTTTCGTGGTTTGCACAAGAATTGAGCTACAGAGGTCAGGGGCAAACAAAGCGTGGTCAAAGACAGTTATCATCAAAGAAACTCACAAATCTGCTTGTGGGCGGAGCAAACACTGTAGAAAGAGTTAAAATTTTATTCAATGAGCGGACAAGCCACGCCCACCAAAATGGATTTGTGAACTGAATGGCTCGTGGTGAGCAAACGTATGCATGCGTTTTTGCGTAAAGTGTTCAGTCTGTCAGTCACAAGGCCGCGAATATTTAATTAGTTTCGTGGTTTGCACAAGAATTGAGCTACAGAGGTCAGGGGCAAACAAAGCGTGGTCAAAGACAGTTATCATCAAAGAAACTCACAAATCTGCTTGTGGGCGGAGCAAACACTGTAGAAAGAGTTAAAATTTTATTCAATGAGCGGACAAGCCACGCCCACCAAAATGGATTTGTGAACTGAATGGCTCGTGGTGAGCAAACGTATGCATGCGTTTTTGCGTAAAGTGTTCAGTCTGTCAGTCACAAGGCCGCGAATATTTAATTAGTTTCGTGGTTTGCACAAGAATTGAGCTACAGAGGTCAGGGGCAAACAAAGCGTGGTCAAAGACAGTTATCATCAAAGAAACTCACAAATCTGCTTGTGGGCGGAGCAAACACTGTAGAAAGAGTTAAAATTTTATTCAATGAGCGGACAAGCCACGCCCACCAAAATGGATTTGTGAACTGAATGGCTCGTGGTGAGCAAACGTATGCATGCGTTTTTGCGTAAAGTGTTCAGTCTGTCAGTCACAAGGCCGCGAATATTTAATTAGTTTCGTGGTTTGCACAAGAATTGAGCTACAGAGGTCAGGGGCAAACAAAGCGTGGTCAAAGACAGTTATCATCAAAGAAACTCACAAATCTGCTTGTGGGCGGAGCAAACACTGTAGAAAGAGTTAAAATTTTATTCAATGAGCGGACAAGCCACGCCCACCAAAATGGATTTGTGAACTGAATGGCTCGTGGTGAGCAAACGTATGCATGCGTTTTTGCGTAAAGTGTTCAGTCTGTCAGTCACAAGGCCGCGAATATTTAATTAGTTTCGTGGTTTGCACAAGAATTGAGCTACAGAGGTCAGGGGCAAACAAAGCGTGGTCAAAGACAGTTATCATCAAAGAAACTCACAAATCTGCTTGTGGGCGGAGCAAACACTGTAGAAAGAGTTAAAATTTTATTCAATGAGCGGACAAGCCACGCCCACCAAAATGGATTTGTGAACTGAATGGCTCGTGGTGAGCAAACGTATGCATGCGTTTTTGCGTAAAGTGTTCAGTCTGTCAGTCACAAGGCCGCGAATATTTAATTAGTTTCGTGGTTTGCACAAGAATTGAGCTACAGAGGTCAGGGGCAAACAAAGCGTGGTCAAAGACAGTTATCATCAAAGAAACTCACAAATCTGCTTGTGGGCGGAGCAAACACTGTAGAAAGAGTTAAAATTTTATTCAATGAGCGGACAAGCCACGCCCACCAAAATGGATTTGTGAACTGAATGGCTCGTGGTGAGCAAACGTATGCATGCGTTTTTGCGTAAAGTGTTCAGTCTGTCAGTCACAAGGCCGCGAATATTTAATTAGTTTCGTGGTTTGCACAAGAATTGAGCTACAGAGGTCAGGGGCAAACAAAGCGTGGTCAAAGACAGTTATCATCAAAGAAACTCACAAATCTGCTTGTGGGCGGAGCAAACACTGTAGAAAGAGTTAAAATTTTATTCAATGAGCGGACAAGCCACGCCCACCAAAATGGATTTGTGAACTGAATGGCTCGTGGTGAGCAAACGTATGCATGCGTTTTTGCGTAAAGTGTTCAGTCTGTCAGTCACAAGGCCGCGAATATTTAATTAGTTTCGTGGTTTGCACAAGAATTGAGCTACAGAGGTCAGGGGCAAACAAAGCGTGGTCAAAGACAGTTATCATCAAAGAAACTCACAAATCTGCTTGTGGGCGGAGCAAACACTGTAGAAAGAGTTAAAATTTTATTCAATGAGCGGACAAGCCACGCCCACCAAAATGGATTTGTGAACTGAATGGCTCGTGGTGAGCAAACGTATGCATGCGTTTTTGCGTAAAGTGTTCAGTCTGTCAGTCACAAGGCCGCGAATATTTAATTAGTTTCGTGGTTTGCACAAGAATTGAGCTACAGAGGTCAGGGGCAAACAAAGCGTGGTCAAAGACAGTTATCATCAAAGAAACTCACAAATCTGCTTGTGGGCGGAGCAAACACTGTAGAAAGAGTTAAAATTTTATTCAATGAGCGGACAAGCCACGCCCACCAAAATGGATTTGTGAACTGAATGGCTCGTGGTGAGCAAACGTATGCATGCGTTTTTGCGTAAAGTGTTCAGTCTGTCAGTCACAAGGCCGCGAATATTTAATTAGTTTCGTGGTTTGCACAAGAATTGAGCTACAGAGGTCAGGGGCAAACAAAGCGTGGTCAAAGACAGTTATCATCAAAGAAACTCACAAATCTGCTTGTGGGCGGAGCAAACACTGTAGAAAGAGTTAAAATTTTATTCAATGAGCGGACAAGCCACGCCCACCAAAATGGATTTGTGAACTGAATGGCTCGTGGTGAGCAAACGTATGCATGCGTTTTTGCGTAAAGTGTTCAGTCTGTCAGTCACAAGGCCGCGAATATTTAATTAGTTTCGTGGTTTGCACAAGAATTGAGCTACAGAGGTCAGGGGCAAACAAAGCGTGGTCAAAGACAGTTATCATCAAAGAAACTCACAAATCTGCTTGTGGGCGGAGCAAACACTGTAGAAAGAGTTAAAATTTTATTCAATGAGCGGACAAGCCACGCCCACCAAAATGGATTTGTGAACTGAATGGCTCGTGGTGAGCAAACGTATGCATGCGTTTTTGCGTAAAGTGTTCAGTCTGTCAGTCACAAGGCCGCGAATATTTAATTAGTTTCGTGGTTTGCACAAGAATTGAGCTACAGAGGTCAGGGGCAAACAAAGCGTGGTCAAAGACAGTTATCATCAAAGAAACTCACAAATCTGCTTGTGGGCGGAGCAAACACTGTAGAAAGAGTTAAAATTTTATTCAATGAGCGGACAAGCCACGCCCACCAAAATGGATTTGTGAACTGAATGGCTCGTGGTGAGCAAACGTATGCATGCGTTTTTGCGTAAAGTGTTCAGTCTGTCAGTCACAAGGCCGCGAATATTTAATTAGTTTCGTGGTTTGCACAAGAATTGAGCTACAGAGGTCAGGGGCAAACAAAGCGTGGTCAAAGACAGTTATCATCAAAGAAACTCACAAATCTGCTTGTGGGCGGAGCAAACACTGTAGAAAGAGTTAAAATTTTATTCAATGAGCGGACAAGCCACGCCCACCAAAATGGATTTGTGAACTGAATGGCTCGTGGTGAGCAAACGTATGCATGCGTTTTTGCGTAAAGTGTTCAGTCTGTCAGTCACAAGGCCGCGAATATTTAATTAGTTTCGTGGTTTGCACAAGAATTGAGCTACAGAGGTCAGGGGCAAACAAAGCGTGGTCAAAGACAGTTATCATCAAAGAAACTCACAAATCTGCTTGTGGGCGGAGCAAACACTGTAGAAAGAGTTAAAATTTTATTCAATGAGCGGACAAGCCACGCCCACCAAAATGGATTTGTGAACTGAATGGCTCGTGGTGAGCAAACGTATGCATGCGTTTTTGCGTAAAGTGTTCAGTCTGTCAGTCACAAGGCCGCGAATATTTAATTAGTTTCGTGGTTTGCACAAGAATTGAGCTACAGAGGTCAGGGGCAAACAAAGCGTGGTCAAAGACAGTTATCATCAAAGAAACTCACAAATCTGCTTGTGGGCGGAGCAAACACTGTAGAAAGAGTTAAAATTTTATTCAATGAGCGGACAAGCCACGCCCACCAAAATGGATTTGTGAACTGAATGGCTCGTGGTGAGCAAACGTATGCATGCGTTTTTGCGTAAAGTGTTCAGTCTGTCAGTCACAAGGCCGCGAATATTTAATTAGTTTCGTGGTTTGCACAAGAATTGAGCTACAGAGGTCAGGGGCAAACAAAGCGTGGTCAAAGACAGTTATCATCAAAGAAACTCACAAATCTGCTTGTGGGCGGAGCAAACACTGTAGAAAGAGTTAAAATTTTATTCAATGAGCGGACAAGCCACGCCCACCAAAATGGATTTGTGAACTGAATGGCTCGTGGTGAGCAAACGTATGCATGCGTTTTTGCGTAAAGTGTTCAGTCTGTCAGTCACAAGGCCGCGAATATTTAATTAGTTTCGTGGTTTGCACAAGAATTGAGCTACAGAGGTCAGCTAAGAACGCAGCAAGGTCATTTGTGGCGCCAGAGGTAGGCAAAGTTCACCCGCTCCGCTTGCCCGCCCTCCCCCCTCCCACCCACCCTGGTTGCTACCTTTAAATTAAAGAAAGACTATGTCGTAAAACATTTGGGTCCCTCGGCCCTCTAGCTCCACCCTAGGAACGCCCAGCAGTTGGTAAGGTCGCTGTGAAGTACTAGATGGTGAGGCAGAAAAAACAGCACGCAAATCGAGCCGTTTCTATAGTTCGCCGTGTAGTCCCTTAAAATTATGATGTGGCCCAATATCCAAATCTTTTTGTAACACCTTTAGTAACATGTATAGCAAATTTGATGCTTTTATCACAAAATGCATAATACTTGTGGAATTTTAAACTGTGCCGCCTCACTATAACCAGGCCATCAAACCTCGATTGCTAATAATGAGAGGGGTGTGGCCTGGGGAGGAGGCTAGCTAGACCCTCTCTGAAGTAGGCGGAAGAGGTGTGGTCTGGGGACGAGACTCGACTACATAGATAGATACATTCCCCGCCGCGTGGGCCATTGTGCCAATCAATGTGGGGCTCGCTCAGGCTCGCCCCAATTAACCCTTTGTGTGAAGAATATTCATTGGCGTATGTCATGTTATTGCTGTTAATGTTGCACTATCAAGCAGAGGGCAAACAGAGGCAGTCCGCTTCCCTTCGAGCGCCACATTTAATGAGAAGCGCACTAGTGCCCTCGTTGTAAACAGCAGAGGGACGGAAGGCGCTTCCGGACTTGTTCGAAGGAAGTTTTATCTGTTGTCCCGCCAGCGAGGACGAAGTGGATGTTGAGGTAGAAGGAAGGAGAATGCAGCGTAACACAGCGATGGCTGAAGACCGTAACAAGAATTATGATGAGATAACGGATATCCCGTGCGATCTGTGTGGAGCGGCGGTGCTTTTTAAAGATTATAATTGGCCTTTGGTGAGTGTTACTATTAATAGTATCAAGGTAGGCGTTTCCCATGATGTCGAGCATCGCAGAGACAAGAATGATCCTTATCATGCACCGATACAACACTATCACCAGGATTACGCACCTGCTCGCAACTTCTACCGGAGACGATCACCTTCCCCTTCATCACAGTCCCCCTCACCTCCTACTAACTCTGCTGACAACAGCTTGTCTCCAGAGCGGCCTTCACAAGATCCACATTGTGAGTAATTTATGCTCAGTACAAAATACTTATACTCTTTCGCAGATGACTATGTTCAATGCCGACATTGTCATAAGTACTTTCATGTTTCAATAGTCTCAGGTCATGAGGTAAGCTTTACTTTATCACCCCAGGCATATACAGTCTATCGGCCAACAGACCGGAAGTCCAATCAAATCCATACAAATTTATTTTTCAGCGTAAATCACCTATTCGTGGGTTATCTCTGAGCTAAACCGGCTGTAACTTTTTTATCTTCATTTCTTTTTCTTTCATTCTTGCAATGTAAAGTCTTCTGTACTTGCTCTTGGTATTGCTCTAAACATACTGCGCCAGGCACCCTCGTACACGAACGGCAGTTGTTTAAAGCCAACAATAAATAGCGTCAGGAAACTTTTTATGACAAGAACTGCTGCAATCTCATAGTTCCTTTCTTTGATAAGTGTAATAAGCTTGCTGAAGAGCAGATTTGAAGTTGTTCTAGCGTATAACAAAAAAGTTATGACTACACCAATATTCTGTTAATTGGTTGTGCCTAATACTTCTGGTAGCAACACAGAAATACGTAAAACAACCTGTACTAGATACTGCAATCTACCTTGCATACAACAGAATGCATTATCAAGTTTCTTCCAGCATTATGAGGCTGTTTCAGATGGCTCTTTACTCCTCCAGTATGCATACATACAAAATTACAAATGTGTGCTGCTGCCACAAGCATCTATGTCAGTGCATGTGTGTATGTTTGAGCTCTGCAGATACAACTAGTGTATGATAATATAAATTAAAATACTCTAGTCAGTGTAACACTTTGCATAATACATCAAAATTTGTGTCAGTGTACAACGATGATAAGACAGTAAGAGATCCGGCTTGTATCTACTCCAGCTAGAGCAAACAGTGAAGATGGTTTATCTGGCGTCATCTGCAACAAGAATGGGAAACAATTGCTCGAGTAATTGGTAACCAGTGGATGCAGAATGTGACGATATGCCAGATTGAAAGATGAGAGAAATTTGGAACAAAACCGGCCGTCAGTGACACTGGATCATTTTATATCAGTAGCCTGTGTGTTCATGCAATCAATGAAAACTATTACATGTATTAGTCATTCCTATTCCTAAACAAGGGAAGATCATGGTGCCCAGCCCAATCATAGCTGTCTATGACCGAGTCCACTGTATTGTAAGCGTCAGGAAAAATTTTATGACAGAAGTATACTCTCTAAAACATATGCAAGTGTTAAAGTAGTAGTCAACGTACAGCATATTAGATTTCTATAAGTTGTTCTACATAGCCGCGTGGATGCTAGCTCACAGACAAACATCAACACAGCACGTGCCATTTTCATAGCGCTGTTCCAGAAACGGCGAGACTGTCAATATTTCACCAGCAAGTTCAAAAAATTAATAGTTTGTCAGTATAACAGAAGAGTCTCCATGGGATCGTTATAGCTGCTTTCAAGCCCGGTTAACTTCATCAAAAACGTACGGCAGGCCCTTCTTTACGCTCGACCACATCACCACTTTGGAGCGCCATGCATTGTGCCCATATGTGGCGGTATATAGTATCACAGCGATGAATAGTCTCTGCCGTTAACCGGTTAAACAGGTTAACGAGGTTAAATGGCTTTCACATTGCTTCACAGCACCAACCTGGTTGTCAGTTTGTCCGTGGTCAGTCCATACAGGGCGCCGTTAGGTTAGGCGAAGGTTTTTAGGGCCCGGTTTAGGATGACTCCTTCCCGACGATCCTTAGGTTTTCCAAGGGCCGAAGGCCCGGTTTAGGACGACCCTCTTGACGATCCTTAGGCTTACCAAGGGCCGAAGGCCCGGTTTAGGACGACCCTCCCGACTTTGCGCAGTTAGGAGAAGGTTTTTAGGGTTTTGGGTTTAGTTGTAGCTTAGCTTCAAAACGGTTCACTGTACATAGTGCGATTCGTTTATATTTTTTAGACACCCCATTGTGTTTAACACTGGTTTACCACAGAATGACTGAGTTAACCAGTTAACCAAGTATCTACCATCAGATATCCGTGTGTTTGCCACTGAATTACTGAGTTAACCAGTTAACCAAGTATCTACCACCAGATATCCATGTGTTTACCACTGAATGACTGAGTTAACCAGTTAACCTAATATCTATACCACTCCAGATATCGGTGTGTTTACCACAGAATGACTGAGTTAACCAGTTAACCAAGTATCTACCATCAGCTATCTTTGTGTTTACCACTAGTTTACCACTGAATAACAGTTAACCAAGTATCTACCATCAGATATCCTTGTGTTTACCACTAGTTTACCACTGAATAACTGAGTTAACCAGTTAACCAAGTATCTACCATCAGATATCCTTGTGTTTACCACTAGTTTACCACTGAATAACTGAGTTAGCCAGTTAACCAAGTATCTACCATCAGCTATCTTTGTGTTTACCACTAGTTTGCCACTGAATAACTGAGTTAACCAGTTAACCAAGTATCTACCATCAGATATCCTTGTGTTTACCACTAGTTTACCACTGAATAACTGAGTTAACCAGTTAACCAAGTATCTACCATCAGATATCCTTGTGTTTACCACTAGTTTACCACTGAATAACTGAGTTAACCTGTTAACCAAGTATCTACCATCAGATATCCTTGTGTTTACCACTAGTTGCCACTGAATAACTGAGTTAGCCAGTTAACCAAGTATCTACCATCAGATATCCTTGTGTTTACCACTATAGTTTACCACTGAATAACTGAGTTAACCCCAGTCACTGCTCCAGCATAACTGTGCAGATTTTGACGTTAACCTAATAACTGCTGTTAACCTGTTAAAATAGCTTCTAATTCAACCTTGTTGCCCCTATATATTGCCGGGTCTAATTGTGCCAAACAATGACGTCACCCAAAAAATAAAATTCACGTGACTTGACATTTGGCCGATAGACTGTATACTGGGCTGAAGACCCAGTTTAGGACGCTTAGCCCAATCATATGGATGCTAGTCCACTCTCTCTCTCTCTCTCTCTTTCAGGAAATTTGTGATGACAATCCTGACAAACGCTTAAAGGATGCTACACCAACCAGACTACGAGATCTACAACCACGCCCACCAACTCTCAGTAGAAAATACTTATACTCTTTCGCAGATGACTATGTTCAATGCCGACATTGTCATGAGCACTTTCCTGTTTCGATAGTGTCAGGTCATGAGGTAAGCTTTACTTTATCACCACAACCATATACGTATCCTCTCTCTCTCTCTCTTAATTTCAGGAAATTTGTGATGACAATCCTGACAAACGCTTAAAGGATGCTAAACCAACCAGACTACGAGATCTACAACCACGCCCACCAACTCTGCCTTTACACCATCAGGATTGCACACCTGCTCACAACTTCTACCAGAGACGATCACCTTCCCCTTCATCACCGTCTCCCTCACTGCCTACTAACTCTGTTGACAACAGCTTGTCTCCAGAGCAGACTTCACAAGATCCACAATGTGTGTACTCTATGCTCAGTAGAAAATACTTATACTCTTTCACAGATGACTATGTTCAATGCCGACACTGTCATCAGCACTTTTCTGTTTCAATAGTCTCACGTCATGAGGTAAGCCATATTATCTATGGGTAAGCTGTATTTTATCAGATTGCCTCACGCGAGGTCAACTTTCGCTAGAGCATGAGATCAATTCTTACAAGATCAACTGTTCACCAGATCAACTGTTAGGAAGTCAACTTGGGCTATCTACTAAACTGACCCTAAACCCTAAAAAACCTTCTCCTAACAGCGCAAAGTCGGGAGGGGCGTCCTAAACTGGGTCTTCAGCCCTTGCTAAGCCTAAGGATCATCGGGAGGGTCGGCCCTGTTTAGGGCCAAAGTTGATCTCAGTTGATCTCGTGTAGAGTTGACCACGTGTAGAGTTGACCACGCGTGCGCCCTCCCTTTATCATCCCAAGCATATAATTATGTATTCTCTCTCTCTCTCTTTCAGGAAATTTGTGATGACAATCCTGACAAACGCTTAAAGGATGCTAAACCAACCAGACTACGAGATCTACAACCACGCCCACCAACTCTGCCTTTACACCATCAGGATTACGCACCTCCTCACAACTTCTACCAGAGACGATCACCTTCCCCTTCATCACCGTCTCCCTCACTGCCTACTAACTCTGCTGACAGCAGCTTGTCTCCAGAGCAGACTTCACAAGATTCACAATGTGAGTACTCTATGCTCAGTAGAAAATACTTATACTCTTTCACAGATGACTATGTTCAATGCCGACACTGTCATGAGCACTTTTCTGTTTCAATAGTCTCACGTCATGAGGTAAGCTTACTTTATCACCACAACCATATACGTATCCTCTCTCTCTCTCTCTCTCTCTCTCAGGAAATTTGTGATGACAATCCCGACAAACGCTTAAAGGATGCTAAACCAACCAGACTACGAGATCTACAACCACGCCCACCAACTCCGCCTTTACTTCAGTCTCGACTACCTGTTGATCACCCGTTTGTTGGTATGTCGTAGCGTCATTGTTTATGAAATGGCAAAAAACTTAAAATTTACAGAAACCGAGCTGCCTTGTGAATTCTGTGAGCAGTCCTTCCCAATATCAGTATTCGCTGATCATCAGGTGAGTGTTCACTCTATGCCTCCTCTCGCTTATCTTGGTCTTATTCACAGGAAACGTGCACTAAGAGATACACTAGGTGCCAGCCATATGTCACTGCTTCATACTACACACCTCTGTCAGGTGGCTTTTCTTTATTGATAATTTAATAACGTAGCTATGCTATAGATATCTGCTCGCCTACGTGCATGCAGTGCATACGAGCCCCGCCCACACTTGTTTGTATACCTATATTTATGGCGGTTATGGTTATCTTGCAAGCGTAGAATAGTGATCCTACACAAGTTTACCGTTCTTCGAAGACTTCGGACAAATATGTGATGCATATGGTGCGGCTATACTCAAGCTAGTGCTTGGTCACGTGCGTATACAGTAATGGCGTCTAACACTTAACTGACAATGGATCACGATTGAGATATCGCGGAATTTATATCGTCGTTTCGCTAAAAACAAAGTTCAAAAGGCACCTGCCAAAGGGTGTTTTGGTCTCGCAACTGCTCACGTAAAGGTGCTAGGCACGCTAAAGAAAGAATAAGAAGAAAACGAATAAATTATGACGAAACTCGATTTTCACCGTTTCCAGGTTCGTCACTTTAGTAACAATTTCGAGCAATCTCCTTGCTATTGTAAGATGGGGCAACGCCAGAGAGCAGATCTAAGTGTCTTTGGACGTATAAAATTCATCACCAGGTGAAATACATTGTATGTAGCCGCCATCTTGTTTTTTCCGTTCATTCCTACATAGGGAGGCACTTCCGTGGCTCCCTAATAAATCTGTTACAATCGCATGTCCAGTATGCAGTATGCATGCAATTCCACTGAGGCACCTGCACCTATGGTGCTTCATTTTATTGTCGAAGTGTGCAACATTTTTAAAGCATGCAGTGAAATAATTATTTTTTAGCCATATTAACTGTAAACATTTTAATCTTTTATGTAGTCAACACTGCTATGACAGCATTCGATCACTGGGTTACTATGCATCTCTCTAAGTTCCGTACTATGGGTGCTCCAGGGAGTGGAAAAACCTCTGTTCTTGACTTGACTATGGGAAAACCTCCTGCTGAAGAGAGAGAGAGTAGTGACTGTGTAGAACCACCAACCCACATGGTAGCACGTGAAGTCACCATTGCACCAATTCTGGCACACGAAATGGTATGGGAAACAGTGACTAAAGAACGAATGAATGGAATGGTCAGGAAGGCTCTTAAAGCTGCAATCGATCAACATCAGGAAGGTGGTCCACTTGTTCTTTCAACAACTACTTCATCTTCTCGCCTTCCTACTCTTCCTAGAGAAGAAGTAGCTCAAGAAACGACTCAAAAACCTCTGAAAGTCATCACCGATATGGTTGACATGATGAAAGATATAGAAGGATCTATGGAATTAATGGATGTTCACTGGGTGTTCACCCAAGACACAGGGGGCCAGCCATGCTATCAATCTGTTGCTCCTTTGCTTCTGAGAGAAAATTCGTGCAGTGTCATCACCACCAAGCTTAACGAAAAGTTGGAATCGAAACCTGAGTTTGCATTTTTCATTAAGGGAAAAGCCATCCCAATGTCCAGCGCCAAGATTCAACTGACAAATCTCCAAATGATTGAAACTCTGGTCAAATCGCAAGCATCGGTCAATCCATCCCTGTTACTATCACAGGCACCCAAATACATCATAGTTGGTACCTTTGAAGACAAAGCTAAAGAATGTGAGGAAACAATTGGAACTAAGAATGCAATATTAAAAGAAAGGCTGAGTGGGTTTGAGGACCAGCGTATTGACAATGGTGGCTCCATTATCTTCCCAATATATGCAGTCAATCCAAATGAAGAAGAAAGAAAAGAGAAGGCAGAATGGCTGCGCAGAAAAATTCTAGAATCACCTGGAGCTACAGTCGAGGAAAGAGTGAACATTCGTTGGTTTGGTCTTTTACTCCACCTCATTACTGAGGACAAAGATGCCTACACACTAGATGAGTGTTTAGAGGCTGGAAAAAGTCTTAAAATGGACGAAGACGAGATATTTCAAGCTCTTGAGTTCTTTCATGGACTAGGAATCATGATTCATTTCCGCACGCAAGACCTAGAAGGAGTTATCATCATCAAAGTGAAAGTGGTCTTTAGCGCATTATCTCTGCTCCTTGGTATCTCATTCATTGACAGAGATACTCTTGATCGTGAATTTAAGCTCAATCTCTCAGCCAATACCCAAGAACGTCTTCAAAAATATGGACGGTTCAACAAACAGTTAATACTTCAGAGACAATTTCTGTTCTCTGATGTTTTTACAGCCAAATACTTCCTTGATCTTCTTGAGCATGTGACGGCTGTCATTGCAGTAGGAGACGATGAGTACTTTCTTCCCTCAGCTCTTGCATTTGCTACTGATGAAGAGATCAAACAACGTGTCAAGGGAGAGCCTTGGATCATACGCCTCACAAGAGAAAAGGAATGTTGTGAACCTATCAACATTCCACCACCACCGGCTTACTTGTCATCAGTTTTTATTAACGTACTGAAATCTTCCAAATACAAGCTGCCGTTGCCCAGGTTTCAATTCAGTCAGCAGTACTCAAATGCAATGAACTTGTCTTACAGCAGTGGATTCATCCATTTTATTCAACGTGTCCACCAGATTGAAGTGTATTTCAGTCTGTGTGAGGATCAACCACACAAGTGCTATGCTATTCGATCTGTGGTACTAGCAGCAACCGAAATCACTGAAGAGAAGCTCAATATTCCTCCTGGAATTTTAGTAAAAAATGATACGTTTCTGTGTCCTTGTGAACAAAACAATAATGGCCACATATACGTCTTCAACACCGATATGAAGAAAGCTCAGTGCGAGAAGAGTGGAGATTATCATGAGCTAACACCGTCACAGCAAAGGTGGATGGATAAACCACAAGGTGTGTATAGTTTTCTTGATGTAGATACATGTATATTACTGAGTGAATGAAGCACCAAAGGTGCAGATGCCTTGGTTGAATTGCATAAGATAAGTAGCAGCCAGAAACCAGCTAGGAGACTCTAAAAGCTGAAATCTAAAACTGGAATCGCTTACAGCTGCAAGTGGTTTAATAATTAGCTAGCTACAATAATTGTTTTGATGGACAAACAATGTTATAATTATAACTACATGTACTAGATGTGTTCCTGATAACAGCTAGAGGTGCATGAAAATTTTCAGCACTTTTTAATTAATATAATATACATTTATCATCAATCATATTCACATGTAGTTGGTGACAGCAAACTACAAGAGCCCTCTACTGTCAAACAAAGTGAACCAGATATTTCAGCAGGTTGGATAATATCATACTGATATTGATTATTATCGGTTCGGTTCTAGAAAAGAAGGAAACCAGGGAGAGAGAGGAAGATACTCATGAAGACAAACTGCTCAGTAAGCACAATAGTTATCTCTCAGTGACTCACTGTATGCACTGTTTCATATAGCAAGTGATGATCTGCTTGATGTACTTGAGCAACTAGCATCCTTTAATCGAAGCAAATGCTGGAATCTTGGTCTCAAGTTGGGTCTGAAATCTTCTACTCTGAACAACCATGAACATACCAGCACAAAAGACGAGTTTTGGCGGAATGTCATACTGGCATGGCTGAACCAGGAGGACAATGTGAAGCCTTCATGGAGATCACTGATTGACGCTCTAGAATCAGAAATTGTCGGTGGAAGACCAATTGCACAGAAAATCAGAGACTGGTTAAACAGCAGATAGGGACACAGTAATAGTAGTAGTACTGTTCTTTTTAGACTTGAAAGTCATGTCATATTGGGTGGGTGGGTTTATATCACTTCCTGGAATGAGCCTTGTCTAAACAGCTCAAATTACTGCTGAGAAGTGCTGACTTAGCTGTGGTCTTAGATTCACAATAATGGCTACTCGTTGTAACACACCAAGTAAGTCTAGCTCAGGCGCGTAGGCAGGGGGGGGCCAGGGGGGCAATTGCCCCCCCTTTTTTTGCTGACTTGGTAGATGAATTTAGTTATTATGAATGACTATGTTGATTTAGCAGCCTCAGTATATATGAAAACAGTTGCTATGCGTTGCCAAATCTGGGTTGGAGTCATCAGTGTGAAAACCACACATGTAATCAGTTGTTTGTGTAGGCTAATTGATTAATACACATAGCCCCCCCCCCCCGTTGGTAATTATATATTCATATTTCATCTGCCCCCTCATTTCAAAAATCCTGCCTACGCCCCTGTAGCTACATGGAACATAGCTGTTGTTGACCAGCAATGATGTGAATGCAGTTAAATTGAGTGCTGGTCAGCTAGAGCCTCTTGTTAGAGAAGAGACTGCCAACTGTACTCAACTGGGAATTCAACTTGAATTACCTTACTCAAGACTGGAAGACTTTGAGAAAGAAGCCAGTGACAATAAACCAAGCATGGATTGTCTTGAAGAGATGCTGCAGCAATGGTTACAGGATATAGAAGAAGACAGAAAGTGGTGTGAAGTCTACAAGGCACTGGAACAGCAGGGAAACAGAAGACTCAAAGCTATTCTGGAGAAAGAACATAGTGCATCAACATCAGGTAATGCAGTGGTAATGAAACTGTTCTATATTCAATGATAAACTGTAGTTAATCAGCTGGAATTCAAAGACTTGGTCAGAAAGTTGAAAGAAATGGCACCTGAATGGTACACATTTGGTTGTGCACTTGGATTATCAATAACAGACTTGGAAATCATTGAAGACAAAGGTGGTTCACAGCGCTACTTGATAGCTATGCTGGAGGAATGGATGAAAACAAAGCAAGATGAAGAAGTCACATGGGAGAACCTCCAAAAGGCACTGATAAGTATCGGTAACATGAAGCTTGCAACAGAACTGGAACAGCATAAACTAAAGGACCAAGAATCTTAAGAAAAAAAGTGGCGATCCAGTGAAACACGATAGTCAAAATTCGCTGAAGCTGAGCAACTCAACACTGTGCAGACTATTAAACTGATAATATAGTTTATGTATGTGTGTGTGTGAGTCTATTAAAATGATGCTGATGAAATAACTCAAGGTGGAGGTAACATATTACACATGCAACTTGATGCTGTTGATGGTATTCAAAGTCTTGGCATAGCAGAAATTCACAATCAGGGTCTGACTTCCTGTAAGCCTTATAAGGAAACAGCTACACAAGTACCTCCTTCAGCCCTCGCTCTTGTTTTCGGCTATCAAGACTCTTGAACACAAGCACTATCATGGCTACTAGTGGCTCTCATACACAAAGTAAGTTATTATAGTGAAGCACTAATGAATGACACTGTGTCCATGACTACAGTTTCACGATCTCCTGCTAATCTGGAGCCACTTATTCAAGAAGAGAGAACTAAATGCACTTCACTGGGAGTTCAGCTCAAGATTCCTCTTGCAGTGCTTCAAGATCTTGAGAAAAGATCCAAAGTCAAGAAGCCAAACAGGGAATGTTTTTTAGAGATGTGGCAGCAATGGTTCCAGGACAAAGGAGACAGAAAGTGGATTGAAATCTTTGAAGCACTGAAACAACAGAGAAACAACAGACTTAAGAATATTTTAGAGAAAAAATACAAAGCAGACACACTAGGTATGTGTTCTCAATAATATAGAATTTATGTCATTTCCGAATGCAGTTCCGCGGGACTTCAATTTCGAAGGAGAGCTGAAGGAAATGATTCCCAAGTGGTACCAGTTTGGCTGTGCACTTGGAATATCGACAACAGATATGGATATTATCAAGGAGGACGCGGGCGGCTCAGAGATCTACATGCAATCTATGCTAGATGAGTGGAACAAGACTCATGAAGATAGCTACACATGGGAAACTCTACAAGAGGCACTTAGAGTCATTGGTAACAATAGACTGGCTAAAGAACTGGAGGAACACAGACTAAAAGATAAACAAGGTTACTGCAATTTTAGTGAATCTTGCAAATTTTCCAAGCATGTCAACGTCCTTGCGCATGCGCAATAGCTAGTTAAGTAATTTTTTAGTATTATTTCTAGCTATTGCGCATGTGCAAAGGACGTTTCTTGCACAATACATTTTGCAAGATTTATTAAGTTATACACAGGGGGTCCCACAAATAAAAGTTTCCGACACCAGGCCCAAAAGTGGGTGGGTGGGTCAGAGGTAAATTTTCAAAAAAGGTCACTTTGTGTAAAATTTAGCCATGACATAAATTGCACTTTAAAGTTATTTTGAACTGTTTTAAAGCAGGTTTTTACTAACTATACATGTACCACCTAGCTACTGCTTGTTATGAACATGTTTGTAACCAAAAAATATGAAAAAAAAGCAGAACAAGAGATCAAGAGACTATAACATAGATTGTAGATTCACTCACAGTATACAATCTGCATACAATAATAATAATAATAACTAGGAGTTACGAATACGCATGAATGCCTCGCGCTGAGTTTATTAACCCTTTAATTACTAAATTATCTTGCTGAAATTTTAACCTCGTAAATGCTGACCACTTCTACCGTGAATATCTCGTGTGTCTTTTGTGCTACTGGTCTCAAATTTGCGTCCTTTTACGCCAGTGAGTAGCCGCAATTGCCCACACTCAAGTCGGTCAATATGCCCCTCCCACTTCGAAAGTGAAGCCGATAAAGTGCAGCGACCTCGTCAAATTTTGCTCAAAGTTAGTACTTTGGGGCTGGCTACTGAAAAGTACATGTAAATAGCAGTGGTTTTGGTCAGTGTAAAATGTAGCCCAGATCATAGAGAATGCGCAAAAATGTGTTTTCCGAGCACCCGAAGCCCTAAAATGTCCAAATTTTCTTGGCAGCCATTTTGTTTTTCCTAAAATGTTGTGAAATTTGCACTGAAGCCATAGAAATGCCGAAGCCAATACGTTTAGCGCAAGGGGCGCACCGAAAACCGGTCAATATTTTGCGGTTATTTGTATTATTCAATTTGGCTTAATTTTGGGATATTTTAGCACTTTTTCATAAAGTTATGCTGTCTGAAGTATGTATGACGCCAAATGGCGTCATTAGGGGTTAAAGGGTTAAGTAGTTATAATTGACCAGCTAAACTTTGGGGGTGGGCTCGACAGCAGACGGCCGGCAGGTACAGATACTGTTTGTGTCATTGTCATGTTGTTGTCTGTCGCGGCCCTCTGGCGCTGCCCTTTGTGTGTTAATTTTAATAATATAATAATTGATTCTAAAACAAAATGGTGACAGTACGGTTTGGGGTACGGCGAAGTAGATCCTCTCGCATCGGGGACAGCGCTCTCTATTAATGGTCCTTCGAACCGGATACTACAAGGATTGAACTTACATTCGTTGTTGCCGCTCGTCCTCTGAAGCTATCCTCTACCAGTATCGTGAGTCACCACGTGCACATATCACACCATTATACAGTCCGCCATTTACAACGACTCTTGCCAGTGTGCCGATCGTCAGCCACACTCTCTTTTGCTAACCTCTTGCTCCGTGCACGCTGTCTCGTCAGACACGTTCACGTTGTCAATCGCCTCGGTAGTACTGCTTACTACACTCGCGCTGTCTTGTCAGCCAAGCTCTCTTTTGCTAACTTTCTTGCTCAGTGCACGCTGTCTCGTCAGACAGGTTCACGTTGTCAATCGCCTCGGTAGTGCTTACTACACACGCGCTGTCTTGTCAGCCACACTCTCTTTTGCTAACCTCTTGCTCCGTGCACGCTGTCTCGTCAGACACGTTCACGTTGTCAATCGCCTCGGTAGTACTGCTTACTACACTCGCGCTGTCTTGTCAGCCAAGTTCTCTTTGCTAACTTTCTTGCTCCGTGCACGCTGTCCCGTCAGACACGTTCACGTTGTCAATCGCCTCGGTAGTACTGCTACTACACTCGCGCTGTCTTGTCAGCCAAGCTCTCTTTTGCTAACTTCTTGCTCCGTGCACGCTGTCTCGTCAGACAGGTTCACGTTGTCAATCGCCTCGGTAGTACTGCTTACTACACTCGCGCTGTCTTGTCAGCCAAGCTCTCTTTTGCTAACTTCTTGCTCCGTGCACGCTGTCTCGTCAGACAGGTTCACGGATTCAATCGCCTCGGTGGTAGTACTGCTTACTACACTCACGCTGTCTTGTCAGCCAAGCTCTCTTTGCTAACTTTCTTGCTCCGTGCACGCTGTCTCGTCAGACACGTTCACGTTGTCAATCGCCTCGGTAGTGCTTACTACACTTGCGCTGTCTTGTCAGCCATACTCTCTTTTGCTCACCTTGCTCCGTGCACACTGTCTAATCAGACACGCTCACTTCGTTAACCGACAATTTGGTTTTTCCGTGCCTAGTGCTATCGCGTCAGCCTCACTCTCGTCACTCGTATTGTCGACCCTTGTCTCAACTCTTTTGTAATTTCAACTTTCCATCGTAACTATCTCAGCTAGAACAGTCGTGAAATGTCTGATCCTAAGGTTGAAGCCGCTCGACGACGTCGTGGTTTTCATCGAGGTTCACTCACTCGCCTGGTAAAAAAGCTTACAGAGTTGGAGAGTCGTACGAGTGATCCTACCGCACAGAACACAGCTAAACAACTGCAAAAGAACCTTGAAAACACGGATACTGAATTCAAGCGCCAGCATCTAGCACTTCTCGATCTTCTTGAAACGCCTGAAGACCTGGAAAAGGAACAGACCATATTTGAAGAGTTTGAAGCGAATCTCGATGATTGTCTTGCACGTATCAGTCGAGTAATCAGTTCCAGCACCAGCACTGGAGTATCTGGTCCTGACCCACATTTCATCGCAACCAAGCGCATTCGGCGACTTGATAGTAGCATCTCTGCCACTAAAAATGAGATTAAAAAGTTGGAGGAAACTCCAGGTGATATCTGTATCATACAGCAATATGAAGAACAGGTGATCGAGTTCAAACGTGATCTCACTGACATCACCAAATCTCTCATCGCCCTTGGCATTGATGACTCGGATCCCTTGATGGAGCTCCAAGCTGTTTTGAATACCACCCTGTTTGACCATTCTCTCCGACTCAAACGTATTCACAGTGTAGTCAAGTCCTCATCACCACCAGACGGTCGTAGCATAAGACTACCCAAGATCGACGTACCCAGTTTTGATGGAAATCTCCTTGCATGGAAGACCTTCTGGGAACAATTTACAGTTGCCATTCACACTCGCTCCGATCTGTCCAAGGCAGAAAAGCTCGTATATCTTCGCCAATCTGTGAGAGGTGGGACGGCTCGGGCAGTCATAGAAGGTCTATCTCGAACTGGCGATGATTATGATGAAGCAGTAGAGTGCCTGGAGAACCGCTATGATCGTCCACGATTGATACACCAAACTCATGTTAAGAAGATAATAGACATCCCTCCAATCAAGAATGGTAGTGGCAAGGAACTCCGTTATCTGCATGACGTGGCACAACAGCACCTACGTGCATTAAAGTCCATGGGATCTCAGCCATCTGGACCCTTTGTAACCTCTATTCTAGAGTTAAAACTTGACCCTGGCACCATGTTCGAGTGGCAGCGACACAGTAGTGAATCGACTGATGTTCCGCATTATGAAAAGTTGCTTGACTTCATAAATCTTCGCGCACAAGCCTCCGAACATAACATGGCAGAGGGAAACAAGAAAGTGCATGATGATGCACGCAAGAAATTTGTAAACAAGCCGACGCCAACACACCCTTCACATGTGTCAATCACCGACTCTTGTGTTGTGTGCAAGACAAATTCTCACCTGCTTTTCTCATGTGGTAAATTCAAGGCACTGTCACATGAAGCTAAGATGGCTGCAGTTCGAGCTAACAACCTTTGTATGAACTGCCTTCGAACTGGACATTTTGTGAAGCAGTGTAAGTCTGTCCACAAATGTCGTGAATGTCAGAGACCACACCACACGTTGCTACATGCCGATTCAAAGGAAGATGCCAAAACTAAAACCCCTACAGACAAATCTGTATCGTCAAACACTGCCACTAAGACAAACTGCAATTCACTGCTTATGACCTGTAAAGTTATGGTCACATCTCCTAGTGGTCACTCAACTGAAGCTCGTGCGCTGCTTGATTCCGGATCATCTGCTTGCTTCGTTTTGAATTCTCTCTCTAAACGTCTTCATCTTCCGCGCTCTTCGCAGTCTGTCACTATTTCCGGAATCGCCGGTATCACCCACAGTCGTTCAAATCACGCAACTACCACATTTCACATATCATCGATGCACCGTCCAAGAAGGCAAATTGAAGTCTCTGCAATCATAGTTCCTCAGGTCACGTGCAACCTTCCCGTACACTCCATTGCCACGAGCCCGCTATGGAAACACCTCCAAGGACTCACTCTTGCTGACCCAAAGTTTGATCGTTCTGGTGTTATTGATCTCCTCCTTGGTGTTGACGTATTCATTGCTACACTCTTGCACGGCCGGCGGCAAGGTCCGCCTGGCACTCCATTCGCTCTCGAGACAGAATTCGGTTGGGTATTGGCTGGAAACATCGATCCGCTGTCGACAAGTCAAGTTACTTCCTATCATGCTACGGTCACAACTGGCGATGAAATTCTGCAAAGATTCTGGCAATTGGAAGAGACTCCACCCGAATCTCAAGCTCTGTCCTCGGAAGAGGCTGCAGTTGTGAAACAATTCAAAGAGAATCATTATCGATCTTCAAACGGCAGATTTGTTGTTCCTCTTCCAAAACGTTCTAAAGCACTTCCTCTCGGTGAGTCTAGAGCCCAAGCTGTTCGACGTTTCCTCAGTCTAGAGAAGTCATTACACACTAAGAAACAGTTTGACAAGTTTGCTGAGGTGATGGAGGAATATTTTTCTCTTGGCCATGCGGAACAGGTCCCTGTGATTGACTTACAGAAATCACCAGAGAGAGTGTTTTATCTACCAATGCACGCGGTTTACAAGGCGACCAGTGCGACAACAAAGACTAGAGTGGTCTTCGATGGTTCATCCAGATCTAGTTCAGGCGTGTCATTAAACGAGATCCTAATGGTGGGTCCGACCGTACATTCTACGTTAGTGGACGTCCTGCTCAGATTCCGGCTCCACCAAGTAGCGCTCGTCGCAGACATTACCAAGATGTACCGAGCTGTGGAACTGGACCCAATTGATAAAGACTACCACAGGTTTGTTTGGAGGTCTAACCCGCAATCACCGCTCTTAGACTACAGAATGAACAGACTCACCTTCGGAGTTTCGGCTTCTTCCTTCGCAGCAAATATGTCTGTCCTACAGAATGCAGTAGATTTCGCTACTGAGCACACTATTGCGGCTAATGCAGTGAGACAATGTATGTACGTGGATGATTGCCTAACGGGAGCAGAAACGGTGGAGAATGCTATCACGCTACAAACTGACCTCCAAGAGTTGTTCAACAAGGGATGCTTTACTCTCCGTAAGTGGAACTCTTCTCACACTGCTGCGCTCGAGAACGTCTCTCCTGAGCTTAGAGAATCTCACTTTTCTCAGAAAATTACAGATTCTTCTGAGTACTCCAAAACCCTTGGTATAGAATGGAGTTCCGAGAAGGATGTTTTTCGTCTGACCGTCAATAAGAAGATGCCTGACCAACCACTCACCAAACGTATGTTAACGTCAGACATAGCAAAAACCTTTGACATATTGGGCTGGTTCTCTCCGTCAATCATAAAGGCCAAGATATTACTGCAGAAAATTTGGCAACGTGGGATTGGCTGGGACGAACTTGTGCCATTGGATCTATTGAATACTTGGCACCGCTGGCGTTCAGAAATGCAATTGTTATCAGACAGACGCCTTCCTCGTTGTTATTGTAGCAAGAGCATACAAGAATGCAAGGCTGAACTACATGGGTTTTCGGATGCTTCCGAGGATGCATACTCGTGTGTTATATATCTTCGTACTCAAGATTCTGATGACAGTGTTGAAGTATCAATCGTCATGGCTAAGACTCGTGTCGCTCCCTTAAAACGTCAAACCATTCCACGCTTGGAGTTGTGTGGAGCTCTCCTACTATCTAAAGTTCTCACTCATGTGATCGGTGTCCTCAACCTCGATTGTGCAGTTTATGCTTGGACAGATAGTACCGTCGTCCTTGGTTGGTTGAATGGTGAGCCTCGCAGCTTCAAGGTGTTTGTTGGCAATAGAGTAGCACAAATCATCGAACACATTCCTCCAGAGAAGTGGCGTCATGTCAGTGGCACAGATAATCCGGCCGATTGTGCCTCACGAGGAATATTTCCCTCAGATTTGATAGATCATCCCCTGTGGTGGAGCGGTCCCACCTGGCTCAGTCAAGACCAGTCGTGTTGGCCGCAATCAAATCTTCCTACCTCTGATGCACCTGAAGAAGAACAAGAACTCTGTCTCGTAACAAACGTGATGCCTGAGAGCAAGTTGATTGACTTGGAACGCTACTCTAGCTATTCCAAACTGAGACGCATCATCGCGTGGGTAGTTCGTTTTGCAAGAAATTGCAAGTCCTCAAACACACGCAAATCAGGTCCACTGACCACTGATGAACTAAGTAAAGCTGATGTTGTGTTGTTGTCTTTAGCCCAAACTGATGACTTTCGTAGTGAAATACAAGCTCTAGAAAAGAAGAAATCTCTACCAAGGAGCAGTCCCTTGCGAACTCTCCATCCAATCATTGACACTACGACTGGATTGTTGCGTGTCGGTGGTCGAGTACACAATTCTAGCTTCTCTTACTCTCAGCGTCATCCTGTCGTGCTACACAGCCGGCATCCCCTGACGAAACTAATTATCCGAGCTGAGCATGTCCGACTCCTTCACGCAGGCCCTACCCTCACTTCCTCATCACTGGCTAGCCGTTTCCATATTATTGGGCAACGAAGGGCTGTCAGAACTATCACTCGTGCCTGCGTGACCTGCAGACGCACGATGGCAAGACCCCAACCTCAAATCATGGGACAATTACCAATTGAAAGAATGACACCTGGGTTAGTGTTTGAACGCACAGGAATTGACTACGCTGGTCCAGTGTATTTGAAACTAGGCCGTGTGCGAAGACCCGTGCTAGTGAAGGCGTACATTGGCATTTTTGTGTCCTTCTCTGTGAAAGCCGTTCACATCGAGTTAATCTCTGATTTGACTTCCGCTGCCTTTATTGCCTGTCTCCGACGGTTTGTAGCGCGTCGAGGGAAGCCCATCTCTCTCCACAGTGACCATGGATCGAACTTTGTAGGTGCGACCCGAGAATTGGCCGATCTTGCTGAATTCTTAGAAAAACAGAGAAAGAGTGGAGAAGTATCTGATTTCTGCACTTCTCAAGGCATACAGTGGGTTTACATACCTGAACGGGCACCACACTTTGGAGGGCTATGGGAAAGTGCGGTCAAGAGTGTCAAGACACATCTAAGAAAGATACTTGGTCAAGCGCGACTCACTTTCGAAGAGTATAGCACAGTATTGGCTCAAGTGGAGGCGTGCTTAAATAGTCGTCCTCTCGTACCTCTTGTTTCAGATGACGATGGAATTGAGGCACTTACGCCCGGTCATTTTTTAATTGGGCGCCCCTTAGAAGCTCTACCAGATCCCCCTTCCACGTTTGCCTCTAAATCTTACCTTCGCAGGTGGAACTTGTGCCAGACCCTCACCCGGCATTTCTGGAAGCGATGGTCAACTGACTATTTTGCCAGTTTGCGCAAATTTAACAAATGGCATAATCTGTCTACCAACTTGAAGATCAACGACTTAGTTTTGTTGAAAGAAGATGGTATTATCCCTGCAAGGTGGCCACTGGGTCGGATTGTCACTGTTCATCCTGGGAGAGACAATCAAGTTCGCGTAGTGACAGTTAAGACAGCAACCGGAATCTATCGCAGGCCAATAGTCAAGATTGCATTATTACTCAAGGATTGTGAAAACTAAGACACCTATCTAAGTATTTATTGTATTGTCGGGTATCATGTTGTAAAGACTGTTGTATCTTTAGGCCGGCGGTATGTTTGTGTCATTGTCATGTTGTTGTCTGTCGCGGCCCTCTGGCGCTGCCCTTTGTGTGTTAATTTTAATAATATAATAATTGATTCTAAAACAAAATGGTGACAGTACGGTTTGGGGTACGGCGAAGTAGATCCTCTCGCATCGGGGACAGCGCTCTCTAGATACAGCGAGCTAGCTTCCTTTTTTCGGCCTCGTGGACTCGTGTCAGACGACCTAAGAGTCAGTCCCGGTTCCGTGTATTGCTAGTAGTACTGCTGATGGCGTGCCTTGCTTCTTTTGTGGCTTTAGACTCAGGCCGCTGCTCTCTGTTTTCTCCGGCTTCCTGAGCTGAGCTAGCCACTTGGCTCTGTCAGGAGTAGACTCTGAGATCTGATCCGCCATGGTCTCGGCCCACAAGTTCTTATCTCATACGCAACCGGGTTCAGCGATCCCGTGACCCCGCAGTATACAGTAAATTGCAGGTCCGTTGAAAATGCCGCATGTCGGCGGAAGTGAAATTGACTGTAATACGTAGTATGAGCCCTCGCCGTAACCCTGATTAGCATTCCTAAGCGTGACATCGATCTAAATAATTATACATACATATTAACATTGCTGAGAAAACGCACGACGCTCCAGTCCCCCGCACACCGTCGCGATTATTTGCCTCGCGCTAAGGCGCTCGGCAATAATCAACAATGATAAGCAACAGATAAGTTACTAGTGTGTTTGAAATTGTTGGTGAACTATGCAACTATGCAAGAAATTGTCGGTGCCGCTTGCTACGCTTGTGCTCAGCTTGGTGGTACGTGCTGAGTCCGGTGAGCTCGAATCCACACTCGCAATGCTTCCGCTTCCTGGATCCGCTACTGTCAGACTGTCAGCGTTCATCATCTGTTCGTCACTAGCACTAGCGATCGACGATCTTCGTGGAGGGGCGTGTACCATCAATTATAATGAATTTCAATAGACCAATATTTATGAATATCATTACATGACGTAATATGACGCAGTGGGTGGGTAGGTAGAGAAGCAATGTAAAAAACCGGCCTGGTGTCATAGATTTTAGCTTCTAGGACCCCCGGTTATACATTATCATTAATCACATTCACATGTAGTTGGTGTCAGCAAACTACAAGAGCCCTCTACTGTCAAACAGAGTGAACCAGATATTTCAGCAGGTTGGATAATATCATTATACTGATAATAACTATTATTGGTTTGGTTCTATATAGAAAAGACGAAAACCAGGGAGAGAGAGGAAGAGACTCATGAAGACAAACTACTCAGTAAGCACAATAGTCTCTGAGTGATTCAACTTATGAATACTGTTTAATTCATATAGCAAGTGATGATCTGCGTGATGTACTTAAGCAACTTACAACACTTAATCGAAGCAAATTCTGGAATCTTGGTCTCGAGTTGGGTCTGAAGCCTTCTACTCTGGACAACCTCAAATATATCAGCACCATTGATGAGCTTTGGCAGAATGTCATGAAAGCATGGTTGAACCAAGATGACAAAGTGAAGCCTTCGTGGAGATCACTGATTGACGCTCTAGAATCGGACATTGTCAGTGCAAGACCAATTGCACAGAAAATCAGAGACTGGTTAAACAGCAGATAGAGACACAGTAATACTGTTCTTTTTAGACTTGAAAGTCATGCCATATTGGGGTGGGTGGGTTTATATCACTTCCTGGAATGAGCCTTGTCTAAACAGTCAAATTACTGCTGGCAAGTGTTGACCTAGCTGTGGTCTTAGATTCACAATAATGGCTACTCGTACTAACACACCAAGTAAGTCTAGCTACATAGCTCAGTATTGTTGACCAGCAATGGTGTGAATGTAGTTAAGTTAACAGCTGGTCAGCTAGAGCCTCTTGTTAGAGAAGAAACTGCCAACTGCACTCAACTGGGAATTCAACTTCAAATTCCATTCTCAAGACTGCAAGTTCTAGAGAGACAATCCAAAGACAAGAAGCCAGTTATAGACTGTTTTACAGAAATGTGTCAACAATGGTTTAAAGACAAGAAAGACAGACAGTGGTGTGAAATTTATGAAGCATTGGAACAGCAAGGAAACAGAAGGCTCATAGCTAGCGGAAAGAACAGGTAACAACTATCAGCCATTACACATAATGTGTCTAAAATTTAACGGATGTAGTCCAACTGGAGTTTAAGGACTTCATCAAGCAGCTACGAGAGATGACACCAAGTTGGTATATGTTTGGCTGTGCACTTGGAGTATCAATAACTGATTTAGACATTATCGAGGACAAAGGTGGATCACAACGTTACATGTTAGCTGTGTTGAATGAGTAGATGAGAACAAAACCGAATGATGTTACGTGGGAAAATCTCCAAGAAGCACTGAGAAGTATTGGAAACAAGAGACTGGCAGCAGTATTAGAGAAAAAAAGAATTAGCTAAGACATTTTTCAAAATATATAATATATCTCAATTACATATCACTTTCCTCCTCTTTCCATAATAATTGTAATTTAATATGCAAGTCAGTGCAAGGGGGTGTTGGGGTGTTCAGTTTATTCAGCTGCAGCTCATGTGATCACATTCGCCTTATAAGGACAAAGTATACTTACTATAAGAGCTTTCAGATTCTAGTATACTTTGCCTCGCCTAGAGACCACAATGGCTACCTCAGACACCGGTACACCTAGTACAGGAACACCAAGTAAGTCTAGAGGCACAAGCACTGCAAATGCTATGTAACATTGATCTGTGTTTCTGACAGTCCCAGCAACTGGTGTTAATAAGCTGGAGCGACTTATAAGAGAAGAGTCTACCAATTGCACTCAACTTGGAATTCAACTTGGCATTCCTTTTGCCAAACTAGAAGTCCTGGAAAATCAATCAACTCGCAGTAAAACACTCACAAAATGTTTTCAAGAGATGTGTGAGCACTGGCTGGATAAGCAACAAGAAAAAGATGAAGACAGAAAGTGGTCTGAAGTTTATGAAGCACTGGAAGCTCAAGACAACTTTGCACTTAAAGCTAATCTAGAAGATGCACATCCACCAGACACAACAGGTATGTATACATCATGCATGTATACAGTGTCACTTTACCTACAATGTAGTTGAGTTGAAAGATCTAGTCAATGAGGCAAGGGAGATGACAGCTGAATGGTATGAATTTGGCTGTGCTCTTGAAGTATCAATAACTGACCTGGACATCATCAAGGATCAAGGTGGCTTACAGCGCTATATGATAGCCATGTTGAAAGAATGGATAAGGATTAAAAAGAGCGAAGCTACATGGGAAAACATGCAAGAGGCACTGAAGAGCATTGGCAACAATAGACTAGCAGCAAGCCTACAGTAAGTTTTATCAGGAGCTTATTGAATAGATTGACTTTCTTGTCCGAACATGCAGGAAACAAATTGATGTGCGCAAGTATACATGCCAAGTATACTATGAAGAGAGAGGTGTGAATACATGGAAGATAAGGTTTGCTGTCTTTCCATGTGACAAGTCAGATGTAAGTACAAACTACATGTATATTGTATCATTTAAAAATTCGTGGCTGTAATTCTAGGTAGTCAAAGATCATGAGGGCGAAAAAGAGAAAAGCTGTTGTACCTTTGAATTCTCATCAGAGAAACTAGGAATAGTTCCTAAAGAACAAGCTGGATGGTGTGTAGATGTCACTCAGAAAGAGGTAGGGAATAGATAAGAGTGAAGGGACTACTGCTGTTGGTCTACAATTACACAGGTGACCAAAACATCCGTTGATGCATACACTGGAGCTGGCAAGCCACCGTCCTGTGAGATGACTGTGACAGCAGCCTCTTCTCAAAGCACTCCACCTCACCTAGCAATGGACGTTGAACTTGAAGGACCAAAACCACCCAAACGCATGAAGCTCGAGAGAAAAGTAAAGAATGTCTCAGCCCAACCTCCACCTGCAAACAGCCGTCAAGCTATCTGAACTCCACACACATCACTATAGCATTATACTAGACATTACAATGTCTTTAAAACTACATAGTACTGACGCATGTATGGTGCTGCAATCAGTATCAAATTTATTGCATACATACATGTATATAGTAACATGATACCTGGTGAAGGACTCAGTGGTATCATAGATGATATCATGTAGTGGGATGGGTATACACAGAAATTCATGATTTGTGTATTTTGACTGACTTCCTGTAAAGCCTTAAAGGGAAACAGCTGCACAAACTGACTCACTCTTTGCTCCTTTGGTTTCGTCTATCAAGACTCTTGAACAGATCGAACCACTATCATGGCTACTAGTACACCAAGTAAGTCCACAATTACAGTCAGTAGGCACTAGTGACTCTATGTCTATGGTAGTTTTATTGAGTCCTGCTAAACTGCAACCACTCATTAAAGAAGAGAGAACTAAATGCCAATCACTGGGAATTCAGCTTGATATTCCTCTTTCACGGCTGCAACAGCTTGAGAGAAAATCCAAAAACAGAAAACCAGTCACAGACTGTTTTGAAGAAATGTGCCAAAAATGGTTGAAAGGTGGAGACAGAAAGTGGACAGAAGTCTACGAAGCACTGGAACAGCAGGGATACAAAAGACTTAAAAATAGTCTGGAAGAAGAGTACAAAAACACACCAGGTAATCACAAGTGTTCATGATTTTAATATGTGTTATTCTGTGTGAACACAGTTAAGCTGAAGTATAAAGATTTTATTAGAGTCCTAAAGGAAATGATTCCTAAGTGGTACACATTTGGAACTGCACTAGGAATATCAACAACTGACTTGAATGTCATAAAGGATGAGGAAGGAGGCTTAGAGTTTTACATGATATCTATGCTGGAGGAGTGGAAAGAAACTTGTGAAGACGAATACACATGGGAAAATCTACAAACGGCACTAATAACCATTGGTAACCGGAGACTGGCTAAAGAACTGGAGAAACACAAAGGTACAAATGGGATGTATAGTACTACAATTTAGATGCATCATGCGTATCAAGGAGTGATAAAATGAAACTGTTTCTCTTAGTTCCAAGCAAAAATTATGGATGCAAAGTGTTTTATCAGAGAAGAGGTGCAAATGTATGGAAGACTAGGTTTGATGTCTTCCCAAGTGATAAGTCAGATGTGAGTATACCAGACTATATCCATTATACCCTCACTGACGCGAGTATTCATTCTAACATCATCTTAGAGAGTCAAAGGTGACGAAGGTGAACAAGAAGGACCAAGCTGTAACTTTGACCTTGAAAAAGACCTAGACAAGTTAAAAATAGTTCCTAAAGGTCAACCTGGATGGTATTTGATGGCAACACCTCGAAAAGAGGTAGATCACTATGGTTTTATCACTAATGTCTTAAACATACTTTTACAGGTCAGTAAAGCATCTGTTGATAAATATACTGGCCAAAACAAGCCACCATCCTGTGAGATAACAGTTGCAGCAGCCTCTTCTGAAAGCAATCCTCCTGATCTTGCAATGGAGGTTGAACTAGTTGGGCCCAAACCAGCCAAAATCATGAAACTGGAACAACAAGCAGAGAATGTTTCAACCCAAGCTCCATCGACAACCAGCAGTTCCACAGGGACCAGAGCATAGTATAAAGTACACTGTCTATTATACGCAAAGTATAATAAGCTTCTTTTGTAATAGATCATAAAACTTTGATAACACACAAATCAATAAAACACGAAATCGCAACATCAAGCATCGTATAACAATTCCTATTGTCTCAGAAACACACAAACAAACAAACATATTTCATAATATTTTTACTATTTTCCTGCGTTTCTGTACAAACGTCATCCCTCGTGTCATTTTATTACAATTTTATCCTCTCTATGCTATTGCTGGTTACAAGTCGAGGATTTCTTTTGAGGTTGTTTGCCAGCCAAATTTTTTAGGCTTTGTTCAAATTCGCGATCGTCCTCTGTGAAGCCTATGTCTTGCTTTTTGCCTTGTATCTGTGCACGGAAGTCACTGTAATGTTGCTGCAGTCCGTCCTGCTCGTAGAAGAGAATATACGGAGACTCTGACAGCACTCTCTCATCATTAGTCTCCTGATAGTGGTGCACACGAGAGAGAGAGAGAGAGAGAGAGAGAGAGAGAGAGAGAGAGAGAGAGAGAGAGACTGTTACTGGTGCTGTGGGAGGGTTATGTTGGTTGTGTACCTTGCAAGAGCTGTCATTGTAATAGTACCACTTTCCATTTGGGTTTTTGGCAAAGGATGTGTAGTGACCTCCTCCCATCACACCAGAATGACACTGAGACAAACAAGTATACAGTAAACACCACGTAATGCTAGCATGATGGTGCATTAGCTATGAAGGTCAAGAGTCCAGTAGTTGTAGTCACATTCACTAAGACAGCAGACTAGTGCCAGCTTAGCTATCAAGCAGGATGTTTTTCGATATTTGCTATTTCAACAATTTGTACACCATATTGTGAATATGCTTACTGTTATTGAGAAGAGCCTGTACACAGTGGGTGTGTCTTCTGAGGAACCAGCCTCAGGTGATATCCCTTGACAAGTGCCTCCCACACCGTTCTCAGCAGGTGGTGCTTGTTGACCACTTAGTTCCTCCTCATCACATCTATCTGTCACCATAGCACTACTATCTTCTGTCTCCTCCTTTTTGGATACCTCTTCACTATCTTCATCTACTGTCGATGATTTTTCTCCACTCTCTTCCTCTGCTGCCTCATTCTCCTTGTCCTCTACCTCCACCTTACTTGTAGTCTCTTCCTTGATCTCCTCTACTGCTGAGTCTCCATCCATCACTTTCTCTCCTTTAGCTTCTTCCACTAGTTGAAGACTGTCTTGTTCCTGATCTTCAACAACCTCATTTTCTCTCTCAGATTCGTGAACCTCAACAGCATGAACCAATCCTTTGGTTACTTCAGGTGGCTCTAAACCTCTTCCTGGAGCATCATCGTCCACCATTACTGGTGGGGTAGCTGTGTGTTGGTCCATTTCTCTCTCCTCGCCCTCTCTTCTCATGTAATCTATCGGATCAAGATCGCTGAGAGGAAACTGCACGGGACGCTGCGACTTGACCCAGCGACCATTGTGAAATTGAAACCGTTTGAGATGCACAATCTGAAGAAGCAACAACACGTGTCACTAGTAGCACACAGAGAGAGAGAGTTGCAAACACTGAGTGTTGCTGTAACCAGTTCTGGCTGGTGGTATTCATGCATGCAATGGGTAATGTACAATAGGAGACTGATACACATAATACTAACATGTGTGTTTGGTATTTTGAGGTAGTAACGTGTGTTTGGTATTTTTGATAAAAACGCATTACTGATGAAATTGTTTGTTTTAGGTATGACATGCACTTTTAATCAGAACGCGTTTTTACGGTGGCCCTAAAGGTCGGCTCTCGCGACTCATGCCCTCGTCCCTCATGACTCATGCCCTCGTCCCTCACGAACGTTCTCTCCTCCCTCACGAATGTTCTCTCATCCCTCACGAATGTTCTCTCGTCCCTCACGAACGTTTCTAGAAGGTTATTAAGGCGAGTATTAAGGTTAAGGGATACCACGCCTACCACGAATGGTTGCCTGAAAAAAACATTTGTAGCATCGCGTGTGTTGGTTTGGCTGGACAAAGCATTGCATATCCAGTCAGAGCAAAGACTGCACTTTGTCGTTTGCAAAAGCGATGGCTAGACTCGTTACCATAGTGCAACGAGCAGCTTCGTCGACTAATAAAGTCGAAATCTCGTTGTGGGCATTCTGTTACTGTAGCACGACTAGACTTAGCATGTAGCTAGACAGCTTAGTTATCTAGGGATCAACGGATCCCATTCATCGATATCAGGTTTTAGTTGCTGACGCATACACTCGAGAATTAGCCTTGACAAGCTTTTCGAGTATGTGCGTAAACATAACTCTAGCTGCAATTAAAACCTGATATCGATGAATGGATCCGTTGATCCCTAGATAACTAAGCTGTCTAGCTACATGCTAAGTCTAGTCGTGCTACAGTAACAGAATGCCCACAACGAGATTTCGACTTTATTAGTCGACGAAGCTGCTCGTTGCACTATGGTAACGAGTCTAGCCATCGCTTTTGCAAACGACAAAGTGCAGTCTTTGCTCTGACTGGATATGCAATGCTTTGTCCAGCCAAACCAACACACGCGATGCTACAAATGTTTTTTTCAGGCAACCATTTCTACTTGCTCGTGGTAGGCGTGGTATCCCTTAACCTTAATACTCGCCTTAATAACCTTCTAGAAACGTTCGTGAGGGACGAGAGAACATTCGTGAGGGATGAGAGAACATTCGTGAGGGAGGAGAGAACGTTCGTGAGAGACGAGGGCATGAGTCGTGAGGGACGAGGGCATGAGTCGCGAGAGCCGACCTTTAGGGCCACCGTACGTTTTAGTATGAGAGACTCACTAGCACTTTGGGTAGTCTCCATAACTCGAGAGTCTTCCTTGCAGGTCTGTGCTCCTTGCACTTGCTACAGTACCTGGAGAGAGAGGGAGAGAGAGAGAGAGAGAGAGAGAGTTAGCTACAAAGGGAAAGGAGTTAGTTGAAAAGCTAACCAGTACTCCTCTTCCCCAAGTTCTTCAGGTTTGCTAAACGCTTGGAAGCATTCCTGCAAGTTAACCGGCTTGTTGTCCTCAAACTTCATGTTCTCCATGCTCTTGTCCTCGATCGGCTGAGAGGAGTAACAGATCAAGTGCATGAGTAAAGCTGTGCTACAAGTTACTTACTCTCTCTAAAGCTCCCTGGTATTTTAGATGAAGGAAAGACTCCTCCCAGTCAATAGCTAGGTATAGTACAGAGCAGGTGAGTGGTCTGTCATTGCACTCGACAAGACATCCACGACAAAACCTGAGAGAGACAGCGCAGGCTGTAAAGCACAACCTTCACGTGCTTGAGCTCTACTCACCGATACCAGAGACACTGGCTGCAGTAGTAACCATCTCTCGAGACCAGCTTGAGTTGAAATGGGTAGGTTTTTGAGCTAGTGGTTTCATCTTCTCTGTATGTGAGAGAAAGTGACATGAACAACAGAGTAGGGTTAGTCACTAACGATTCTCTATTAGGTGGATCAGGGATGACAAGTCTCTTTAGTTGGTCCCATATGGTCTGGTAGATTATTCTAGCTGGGGTAGTACTTGTACAGGGCACCACCATTGGTATGCTGAAAAGCACAGGACGAGTCCTTTGAGTTGATACGAAATACTGGTCCACTCTCAACTAGAGAAGGGTAGAGAGAGTAAGGGCATAGATAGCGGAGCATGTTAGTGCTTACTGTTCTCCGATGGACTGCGAATAAGAATCCGTGCATCTGAGGTGAGAAGTGGGAAGGAGGAGGAATGTGTGACGGAGATGAAGTCGCTTTCTGGGTCGCTGGAGCTGTTTCCAGAGCCTCTGTTGCCTCCACTGCTGGCGGCTCTGATGACTCTGTTGCTGGCGGTGAAAAAGCTTCTTGACTTGATAACCGCTTTCCAGCAATAAAATCAGTTTTTTCATCTGAATCTAGTTCGTCCTCAACCACCTCCTGCTCGTCCGAGATTCTGCTAGCTACAGCAATTGGAGAACGATTCTCGGTCTCTGTGGGCCTCTCCTCTCCCTCTTTTCTATCGTCACCTTCAGGACTATCCTCTTCTTCTTCATCCGAGGTCATAGCAAGATCTTCAGGAGTAGAGCTTCCCGAGGAGACCCGAATAAGAGGAGGAGAAGGAACCTCAAAGGCGTACAACCATCCACTGAGTCCCATCGAGACTTTCTGGTTGTCTTGAGGAAAGCTCTGTGTAAGTAGAAAACAGTGGATGACCATAACACGTGTGTCTATCAATATCTTACTCTGACTATGCCTCCGTAGACGTCAACTAGGACGAACTGAGACACAGGGATGTCTGTGAGTGCTGAAATATTTTCCTTCACTCGACGATATTTGTCATCCATTCCCTGCCGCAAGCAGTACCGAACTGGCTGAGAGCCGTCGAGACGAACAACTGCAAGAGAACAGAGGATATAAGAGAGGATAAGATGTAGGAGTGTGCTCCTTACCGATTATCTCCATGTTGGTAGCACTGTCCATCGGTAGAGGTAGAGAGAGGAAAGTGAAGGGGTCGAACTTGACACTCTTCATATCACACTCCCTGCACTGCACAACTGATTTGAGCTAGAGAGAGAGAGAGAGAGAGAGAGAGAGAGAGAGAGAGAGAGAGGGAGAGGGAGAGGGAGAGGGAGAGGGAGAGGGAGAGGGAGAGGGAGAGGGAGAGGGAGAGGGAGAGGGAGAGGGAGAGGGAGAGGGAGAGGGAGAGGGAGAGGGAGAGGGAGAGGGAGAGGGAGAGGGAGAGGGAGAGGGAGAGGGAGAGGGAGAGGGAGAGGGAGAGGGAGAGGGAGAGGGAGAGGGAGAGGGAGAGGGAGAGGGAGAGGGAGAGGGAGAGGGAGAGGGAGAGAGAGAGAGAGAGAGAGAAGATGAGAGGTTAACAGACATATGGTGTCGTACCTGCCCATGGAATAGATCAACCACAATGGAGTCGTTTCTCTCTTTATGGTACTTCCATGCCTATGAAGATAGAACAGTGACTGTGATCAAGTGGAACCTCTCAAGGTGAACACCATTGGGTAGCTAGTTTACTTACCTCATCAGCCACAACTTGATCCGGTCTGTCTTCACTATCGGGTAATTCTCGGTAAGGTTTTTCTCTTACTCTGTATGTGCGTGTGATCGAGGTTATCAAAAGATGTGTGACAGATTACCTGTTGAGATCCTCATGGATGCCGTCTAACACAAACGCCAGCAACTCCTGAGCGTCTTGTTGCTGGAAGCTGCTGAACCGAGGAGCATATCTAGCAACAGTGAACTGGCAGAGAGAGATCAAAGAATAAGTAAGAGAACAACACACACTTACTCTAAACTTGAGTGGTGTGATACTCTTGGAGTGCCCGCTCCAAAGATCTTGTACAAGGTCAGCATAGCGCTTCGCCATGACTCCACTCATTCCAAGAGGATTTTGTCTGTAGTAAGAAATTAAAATTTATTTTGTGTTTCTTTATTGTACGTACTTGTTGATTTCTACAAGGTGTTCTTTCTCGATAAAGTAGTTGGTTAGAGGTTGAACATTACTAATACACTGGAGTGCTGAGTTCATGAAACACGTGTTGCCTAGGTTACTGAGTCCTGTAGCACCAGAAGTCACTCTGGGACCTGGAACGGAAGATACAGTCATGTCAAATGACTTTTCTGATCTCCTTTCTTACCTTGAGGCTTTGGTTTCGGTTCAGCTTCTTTATTCTCTGAGTTGCGCACTTCTTTCATCAAAGCAATGAGCTCTTCTGGCCAAGAGTTGTCTTTGTTGCGAGCTGTAGCAATAAAAACAGTTACACTGACCACCACCAAACGTGTGCACCTATGGCGCAATCGGTTAGCGCGTTCGGCTGTTAACCGAAAGGTTGTTGGTTCGAGCCCAACTAGGTGCGCTTTTTTTCTTTTTTTTTTTCTCTATGTACTTACTTTCGACTAGCAACTTGCGACCGTCCTCAAATTCCAACTCATTGAGAGTCTTCATTTCGTCTTCCAAAAGCTCTGGCTGTTCTTCATTTTGAAAGTCATAAACTCTCAAGTCATCTGGCTTCATGTGCAGCACCTTTTGCACCTGCTCGCACACCTAGAACAAGGAAAAAGCATTACAATCTCTCCAATAGCAGCTAACAATCACTAACTTGTTGGATAGTTGTGTTTTCATCAAAGCTTGCCTTATAGTACAGGACTCTGTGAGGGATGATGGGCTCACCAGGTAGACCAAGAGCAGGAGAAGGAGTAGCTTCACTGGACGCTCCAAAGCTCCCAATACCGATACTGCCCAGCCAAGTAGCTATTGAAGCCCATGGACTCTTCGAGGTCTTAGAGGCAGGCGGATAATTGGTGTGCTTGTAGATTTGGAATTGTATGGGATACAACTCAATGTTTCCATTTTCATCAACAACCTGAAAAAAAGGTTTTACTAAGTTTCAATTTCTTTGTAGAACATACTGTTCTCGGCAATGAAGGTCCTCCGGAGTAGTTTGCTGAGCCGTGCCAGACAACCAGTGCTTTCCACACTTCTTCAGGTAGCACATAGTAGTCTCTAAACTCCTTTAGTTCTTTATCTCTGGTGAGCCGACCTCCCTCGTTGGTGAGTGAAATAACCTAAGAGAAAGGGAGAGAGAGAGTGTGTGAGTGTGTTAAATGAATGGTTATTAACAAACCTTTTTGAAGTGTCCAGTTTCTGCCTCGAGTAGCGGTCTGTTGTCGACAGGATTGAGAACAGTTCTATCATTGCTCTGGTCACTAGAAGAAGTGGTAATGGAAGAGGAAGTAGTTGGTAAACACTCTGTGTGAAGAGATGGTAAAGGCAATGATAAAGATGTGTTGTGTGACTTACCTTCTCCAGCTGATGTAACTGGCTCTGTAGTGATGACATGCGAGTACTCCTCATCTTCCTCTCCCTCTACCAGTACTACTCCACGAGTTACCTCGACCACAGACCCATTACCAGGGGCAGGTGCTACCTCTACCTTGGGGCATATGTTGTCTGGATGAGATCTTCTCGGAGAGCGTCCACTGTAGGTTGATGCTTGGCTTCGAGAAGACTGCTTGGCAGTGTGTGATAGTGGTTGAAACTGTCTGAGACGCTCTAATGGGTGGTCAGGTATCTGATAAAAAACGGAAGAGTTATAATCTCTCTCTCCTAAGCTACTGGTCACCTCATAGTCAGCATACAGTCTCCAGGTATTGAACCATTCTGCTGCTATTAGATATACACATGTCCCTCTCTTCTTTCTCTTCTTGTTAAGGAACCTCACCATGTAGCCCCTGGAGGTGTGGAAGAGCTATTATCAACCACAATACACCTTGCTGTAGCCAGGATATATTTATCAAAAACACTCAAGATGTAACCAACTCTACTTTCAATTAAAATACAAAGACACTATCATTTTTTCTGCAATAATTGGTAAACACATGCACTTGTTTACGCACTGATGATGGGCGGCCCCACATATAAAGCCATTGTATTCCAGTATTATATCACTATACAGGCAGGCTGATGATAGCAACTGTCAGAAATGGCTGACAAAAAGGAAACAAAATCTCCAAAAAATTAAGACACTCCAAAACAAGATGAAGGTATTCTAACAAGAGAGAAGGTTGGACACCTACTAAAAGACAAAGACTACCGAGAGAAATTGTGTTATTTTCATCTGAACTACATCAGATGAACTATGTGTACCATCACTGGTCTAACCATCACTGCTCGTGTAGTGAAGATTTGATGAACTGACAATAGCTCAATTTAAAGACATTGAAACAATGAAACAAAAAACAATCAAACACAACTTTACATTCTTCATCAAGAGACTAACCAAATTATGGTTAAGTAGTTTATTATACATTTAGTAAACTTTACACCTCATTAGACCACAGTGCATAACTTACTAAGAATTGTCAAAAATGGTAGCAGGAGGTGGAAAGACTTTCACTTTGTAACAATGAAGTACATGATAACAAGCCAAAATTTGAGCTAAAGGTGCTGTCCCACAGTGATTATAGTGCAAAGGAGAGGTCATGACCCTAGTTTCTCGGTATAGTTGCACCGCCCAAACAGTTCAGCTGTAGATACCAGTCTAGAACATTCGATTGTACCACTGCGCATGAGCACAAGCTCAACAACCATGCGGTACTAGACAGTGTATAAAAGCCAACTGAAACACAGTGCAGTATATCGGAAGTATCTTGAAAAGTGGGCTCACATTAACAAAAAAAGAAAATGAGCAAGAAAGAAAAAGCCGAGTCCAGTGGAGCTCAAAAACTGACTGACACAAGAGAATTTCCAACAGAAGAACTTGGTCTGCATCTTGATTATTCTCAGCGAGTTCTCACTATACAAAAAGATGATGGTATGACTCTGCTACGTAAGTACCCCAAAGAGATGTTCATCTTTACCATCAGCCTCCATGGAACAAACAAATACAACGAGCGTGATAGAACCATGAAAAAGTTGAATATGCCAAAAATAACTGGCACTTGCCCAGATATGTATCTGGTACGTATCTCGAGCACTGAAGATCAGCTACAGAAACTAGACACTGTGATCAAGAAGATAAGGAATGACCTTGCGGAAAATTGCAAACCAGGAACTGTTCACATAGTGGTTTCTGATAAGGTGCTCTATTTTGACGATCAATTTGTCAACTACGAAAACAAGTATTGCAAGGACGAGAGGAAAGATAAGGGCAGGCGTGATGACGATGCAGCCGGAGCTGGTGGTGCTATCTCTGTAGAAGAAGGCCTAGCAAAGCTGACTCTGGTAGAGGCAGAGGGAGGCAAACGGACTAAGCCCTCCAAGAAGTAGTCATTGTCTAGGCTGAACATAAATGAACTGAACCTTAGCACACATAATGTGCTTGTACAGTTATGTGTACTAAACTTTCATAAGAAATAGTTCATGAGCTGACATAATTATAGCAGAGGGGACATTCTAGGGTTATTATAGTATGGTAATCCACACTTTAGTAAGAAATACACTTCAGTCCAGAAGCAATTACATTGATAATTTGATATGTCTACTTATAGTTCCACTTACTCTACCTATTGTCCAGAGCATGTGTAACACTAATTTCACACACAGCATTGCTATGACAACGACAATGCTATGAATTGTATATGTAATTCTAGAACATTCTACGCTCTCTATTGAGCATGCGTAGTAGAAGTAGATTTGGCGGTTAAACTGATTTGCTGAGCTGGACTTAGTATGTATAATTCTCTGCTAATTCTCTGGTAGCTAGGTTAAACTACCAGATATTCCATGGCTACTTACCAAGAAGACACTGCCTGTGAAAGTCAAGCTGTGAATATAGAGCCAGCAGACTCTTTCAGCGATGAAGAGGATTTGAAAGAAAGTGGGATCTCTCTGCCACCAACAAGAGAAGACGTTCAAAAGCTATTGGAAGTGTATGATAGTAAATATTCTGAAGAGCTATATCTTATCAAAGCCAATTATAATGCAAAGAAAGACCAGAGGCAGAGAAGTACTAAAATCAAATACAAAGATACTGAAGCAATCTTGTTTAAGAAATTTCATCTGTATAAACTGAAATCCACTAAAGGACGACCGTACACCAACTCTCGTGGTCATTATCTGGGACGCTTCACTGGTGATAAAGAAGCACACACTGGGAGAGCTGAC
>OZ024791.1:7807970-7832970 GCA_964017065.1 Haliclona indistincta
GTGCTAAATTAGCTACTAGCTGTTGAGTACAGAAAATTTATGTACACAGAAGCTCACAAGTGAACTACACAGTGAGTACACTGGTGTAAGACATCGTGTGATTATGTTCTGATGATTGTATACATTTACGATAAAGAGTCTGCAAGATACAAAACCAGACACTATCAGTGTTGACCTACACAGTGTTGAACTACATCGACACACGTGTTTAACGGAGGATATAAAATGTAGATTCCACTGGTATAAAAGTAGACATGAAAAAAGTGAAGAAAGAAGGCATTACTCGAGAAGTTGTCAAGAAGTTATTGGAAAGGAATCACCGTATCCATGATAAACACAATGATCAACTTGTTTTAATTCTAGTAAACTTCAATTCAAAGAAAGTAGGAGACACTAAGCCTAAAATCAACCACGATGAAATCAGAAACATACTGACTAGCGATGAATTCAAGTTTTGTAGGCTTAAATCAGACGATGATGACCCATATACCAATCCTCGTGGTGCCTACTTGGCTCACATCACTGGTGACAGAGATGTACAGTGCGAAAAAATCAAGAAGCTACACAGGAAGATAAAAGAACGTCTAGTTCCTGATCAAAAGTTGAATATATCAAAAGCACATGTTGTGGCATCTCTTGTGCTCTACTATGGAGATGGAGAAGATGAAGACCCATCTCAAGCAACAGCTAATGTTCTACCAACTCCCACTAGTCGTCAGACACAGATGACAGATTACTTCAACACTCCCGGAGGTGCCTCGCTCTCTGCTACCCCAAGTGATCAGGGATATGCTAGCCAGCTACCAGGAACACATACTACTGGACAAGTATCTTAAACTGTGTGACAGAACCGTGCAGTGTGTGTGTGTATGTGTGTGTGTGTGTGTGTATGTGTGTGTGTGTGTGTGTGTGTGTGTGTGTGTGTGTGTGTGTGTGTGTGTGTGTGTGTGTGTTTAACAAAATACTGTAGTATACTAAAGCCAGTACATGTCTGTTATTTCATATGTAGAACATAGTACATGTATTAGTAGTAGCAGTATTTTAGGTGTTCTAATTTAATAAAATAGTAAACTCATAGCTGTACACACAGAAACAGTGCACTCTCAATATCATAGTGTGTACGAGTCCACAATCCAAAGCCGATCTCCTCAGTGTATGCCAAGTGCCTTCTCTTGCACAGAGACGTCAGTATCTGAAGCTAACCACTCTCTTCAAGATTAACAAAGGTCTTATCGTTATGCCTGATGCGCCTGTCCATGCAGGATCGCTGCCTAGAATCCTCAGAAATTCAAGTCAGTTACTGACCAGGCCCATTGCTCATTCTACTTCCTACGATTCCTCCTTTTTTCCATCTTCCATTGACATTCTTCCTGTGGAAATTCGGGAGAGTTGTACTATTTTTCCTTTAAAAAATCTGTTGCCTTATCTAATATCTAACTTATTTAAGATCAGCATTTTTTGCTATTTTTGGTATCCAGCTATATAAAAAGCCTACATAGCGATATCTCTTACTATCTATGGTAACAACAGAGACGCCTCAAGCCAATGATACTGTCTGACCAACACCTACTAGTCGTCAGACACACAAAGTGCTTTATTCTAGCTAGTCATCAAGATAATGCTGTCTAGAGCAAGACGTCAAGAGAGTGACCAGGCATATTATGTTTAAAATTATTAACAAAATTAATGTGTGATTATTATTATCATACTAGTTATGCATTGTTTACCATGATATTCATTACTCACTCAATCACATGATAATGAAATAGCAATGACATCATAAACACACACAGTTATTTTGATAACTATCGTTAACTACACGTCACATGATCTTAAGTGCAGCGTCAACCTCGGCTGTTAAAAATCGCGAATCATTTGCTAGCTAGTGAACTAGTACAGCCTAATGGCAGATAGAAGAGACCATGAGGAAGAAATGGAAGTGGATGAGGAAGATCAGGAAGTCTTAACTGAAGAAATAGACTTCAGTGGTATCCCTGGTGTGAATATTGACAAGATGAAAAAAGGAAAAGATATCACACGAGAAGTTGTCAAGAAGCTACTAGAGAAGGATCGTCGTATTCATGACGGGAGAGACACTGATCAACTAATTCTTATTATAGCCAACTTCAATCACGAGGATAATAAAGGAAACAGCAGCGCTGAAAAAATTTTGTTTGACGAATTCAAGTTATACAAAATAGCATCAGATAAAAATGATTATACTAATATTCGTGGTGGCTATTTGGCTCACATAACTGGTACCAGAACAGAACAGTGCAGAAAAATTAAGAAGCTTCATGGAAAGATAAAAAGAAGACTAGAGAATGATCGAAAGTTGGATATATCTAAAGCTCACATTGTAGCATCTCTTGTGCTCTACTACGGCGAAGAAGATGCACCACAAGCAGAGAGTGACCAAGCAGACCTTAATAACTAGTATAGTCACTAGGACTATAAAACTATAAGACTGTGTGTGAGTGTGTGTAAAACATTTTTAAAAACCTATTGTTAAGTGTGTATTGCTACATTCATAATGAGAATTGCTAAACAACAAGAACATGTGCTAAATTAGCTACTAGCTGTTGAGTAGAGAAAACGTATGTACACAGCTCACAACACAAGTGAACTACACAGTGAGTACACTGGTGTAAGACATTGTGTGATCTATGTTCTGATGATTGCATACATTTACGATAAAGAGTCTGCAAGATACAAAACCAGACACTATCAGTGCTGACCTACACACAGTAGCTACAAGCACCATTGAACTACATCAACACGTATAGGTTAACCCATGGGTTCCGAGGCGGTATGGGATATACCCGAGGCTGGTTAATTATACCGCCCGAGGGCGGTATAATTAACCGCCGAGGGTATATTCCATACTGCCGAGGAACCCATGGGTTAACTATTTTGTAGCTCAGAAAGCTCTAAGATCCAACAGCAAGACTGGCTTTCTGCACACTTTCGTTCGTTTACTAACCTGAATAAGCCAACTTTGTCGAGTACGCGAGTGATCATTGGTTGACCGCCCGAAGAACTGACAGCAACGGTAAGCCTCGCTGAGGCATATGTGTGGGTCCTGCAGTTTAGTTATGTAGCCTTTGCAGCTTAACAAACCTAGGTTGCAGTAGTTTGTCCAGCCATTCCGTGACCGGCATCGTTCGTCACTGTCGAACGGTCCCGGCGTTTGTCTCGAGTAACGCGTTCTTTGCTAAGCTTGAGCTTGGCCCTCCCGACGAGCTTGGTTGATGCTCCAAACTTAGTCGTGCTTTTAGATGCTGCAAATAGTTCCCTTTACATGATTGTGGCTGGTTTATTTTGTTGTCCACAAGTTCAAGACGCCATTTTTTCGCACTATTTGAGTCCCACAAGTGTCATGAAACTTTAGTGCTATAAAATCGCCGCAATCTCTACAAAGGTAACTTCGGCTTCACTCTCTGTGAAGCCAGCCTCTCCTCCTTTCGTACGGAGGGGTAAGTGGGAGGTAACTTTTTGAAGTCAGCTGACTTCCTGGAGGATATATATATTCCCCAGGAAGTGAGCGTGACTTCCTGGGCGATATATATATATCCCCCAGGAAGTAGAACTACTTCCTGAGGGATATAAGTATTGCCCTGAAATCCGCAGTGGTATGGGATATATTCCACTAGCGGTGCCTTTGATCTTAGAGCTTCCTGAGCTACAAGTAATAGTTAACTCCCGGTCTCTGAGGCGATACGGGATATATACCGAGGTGGTTAATTATGCTGTCCGAGGGCGGAGCCCGAGGATGGCATAATTAACCACCGAGGTATTATCCCGATCGCCGAAGAGACCGGGAGTTAACTGACTTGTACCCAACCACCAGTCTTCTTGTGGTGTTTGTAGCTGTTCTGTAGCTTGTAAACGAGCTGTTCTGTAGCTTGTAAGCGAAGATCTACGAGCAGATGGGAGCCCAGGGCACTCGCCTCCAAGCGCACACTCGCCAGGTCTATAATGGCGAACGCCCGTGTTCAAGTTGGGCGACAAACGAAGCCTGGCGTCAACTTTTGTGCAGCTAAAACGCACGGTAACTTGGCTTTCCGGCAGCAATGCTGGCTGACCTTTCCCAAAGGTTAACACGTGCGCCAATAAATTATTGATAATTTATTGACGATGGCCCACTATTATCTACTATTTTGTGGGGTATAAAGCTCCACGCACTTTCGCCGGGTGGGCAGGTGTGGACAAGGGACTAGTGCCACTTTGCCACTTCCTGGAAAATATCCATATTGGCCTGGTTTAACTTTAATATCCTGGAAAATATCCATATTTCCCTGGGTATATGGGATATATACCATGCCATTTTCCTTTGATCTTTGGGTGTGGTGGGGTACAAACGTGTTTAACGGAGGATATAAAATGTAGATTTCACTGGTATAAAAGTAGACATGAAAAAAGTGAAGGAAGAAGGCATTACTCGAGAAGTTGTCAAGAAGTTATTGGAAAGGGATCACCGTATCCATGATAAACACAATGATCAACTTGTTTTAATTCTAGTAAACTTCAATTCAAAGAAAGTAGGCCTAAAATCAACCACGATGAAATCAGAAACATACTGACTAGTGATGAATTCAAGTTATGTAGGCTTAAATCAGACGATGATGACCCATATACTAACCCTCGTGGTGGATACTTGGCTCACATTACTGGTGTCAGAGATGTACAGTGCGAAAAAATCAAGAAGCTACACGGGAAGATAAAAGAACGACTAGTTCTTGATCCAAAGTTGAATATATCAAAAGCCCATGTTGTGGCATCTCTTGTGCTCTACTACGGAGAAGATGAAGACCCATCTCAAGCAATAGCTACTAGTCGTCAGACACATATGACAGATTACTTCAACACTCTCGGAGGTGCCTCACTCTCTGCTACCCCAAGTGATCAGGGATATGCTAGCCAGCTACCAGGAACATACACTACTGGACAAGTACCTTAAACTGTGTGACAAAACTGCACTGTGTGTTTGTGTTTAACAAAATACTGCAGTCTACTAAAGCCAGTACATGTCTGTTATTTCATATGTAGAACATAATACATGTATTAGCAGTAGCAGTCGTACTAGTATCTAATTTTCGAAATAAAGGTTGAACTAACAGAAAAAGTAAATCATAGCGGTACACACAGAAACAGTGCACTCTCAATATCATAGTGCGAACGAGTCCACAATCCAAAGTGTACATTGTGATATCTCTTACTATCTATAGTAACAACAGAGACGCCCTAAGCCAATGATAATGTCTGACCAACACCTACTAGTCGTCAGACACACAAAGTGCTTTATTCTAGCTAGTCATCAAGATAATGCTGTCTAGAGCAAGACATCAAGAGAGTGACCAGGCTTTATTAACATACATTATGTTTGAATACAATGTTTAACAAAATTAATGTGTGATTATTATCATACTAGTTATGCATCGTTTACTATGATATTCATTACTCACTCAGTCACATGATATACATAATAGCAACGTCATCATAAACACAGTGAGCGTACTGAGAAGCTAAAAGAGAATTGTACTGGCAGTCGAGATGGCCTCTGGAGACCATGCTGTAGCTACTCAAGATATAGTGGAAGTTGACATGGATAGATACGAGAAGCTTAAAGGTATTACACGTGAAAAAGTTATGGATCTACTAAAAATAAAAGTGGATGGTCATGGAAAATATCGTGATAAGCTTTTCCTGATTCAAACCAACTTCAACCCAATACATGTAGATAGCAAAAAAGCTAGAACCAGACATGACATTGTTGCGAAACATTTGTTTGAATTCAAGCTATACAGGATAGCCTCAACCCCTGGACAACGTTGCACTAATTCTCGTGGCACCTACCTGTGTTATATCAACTGTGAAAGAAGTGGACACAGAAAAAAAGTAAAGGATCTCTGTATGAAAATAAAGCAAAAACTGCTAAATCGCGAATCAAGAACAAATATATCCAAGGCTCATGTTGTGGCATCTCTTGTTACCTACTATGGAGAAGATGAAGATGATTAATATAAGCTGAAGAAGGCACCATTACGTCACCAGTAACACCTTGAACGTGTGTGAGAGGATAGCTACAAAGTCAGTAGGACTTTGTGTAAAACATTGCATATGTGTAGTGAATAACTCATAATTATCAGTCCATAGACAACTACTATTATTTTAGCAGTGAGTAAAATCAATAGTTATTAATTTTTATCTGTGTTATTATACTAGTGACGACTACTCAACAATAATTTGAATCAATAATTCTGAATAATTTTGAATTTAATTTTGGCTAGTTCTTTTGAACACCCGCACATAAAGCACCCATTTTGTGGTACGCCATAATTTGGTAAAACTAGTGCATTAGTAGACATTACTAGCAAAATAAAATAGTACTGTATGTTCAAACAGCTGATGCTGACACACAAAATAAATACTGTACTGTAGCTAGTCGGTATACTCACTTAACAATGGATGCCTCATCTGAGGTGCTGGAGGGACGTAGTCCTAGTCTCACGTGACACACCTCGAATATCACCTGCAACATCGTGTTGACCAGACTCTGTCCCACTCCATCCTCTCTACCCCATCGAACAAACTCATCAGCTGTCAGTCCTTGGGCCTGGAGACAAAGACAAACACAACTAGCAACACTGAAATTGAATCACTATACTAGAGAGAAGCTACCACTACATTGCTGTCCTGTCGTGTGTGTGTGTATTTGTAACACTGGAACTGTATATTGTATGATATTGTTACCTTATCGGTTGCGAATCCAGAAAGTGCCTCTTCAGCTAGCAACGAAAAATGTCGTTCCTGGAAGTAAACAAACAAACACGCACAAAGTAAGCACTAAACAGTGCAACACACACACACCAGTACATGGTTAATACTGGCATGAAACACATGTATACACAAGAACTGTCTCATGCGTTGCTGTACCTGGTCCTCCTCCACGGTACGTTGCTCTTCTCTTTCAGCTGACGGTGTGTTCTCCTCTCTGAGCACTGTCAGCACCTCCATGGCTGCTGTCAACTCACTCCCGTCCAAGAGACTGTCCTTGTTAGTGTCCAGTAGAGTAAAGCACACTAATGAGGAGAGAGAAGAGAAGAGAGAGAGAGAGAGAGAGACAAAGAGAGAGAGAGAGACAAAGAGAGAGACAAAGAGAGAGAGAGAGAGAGACAAAGAGAGAGAGAGAGACAAAGAGAGAGAGAGAGATAAGGGGAGAGATGAGGGGAGAGAAGAAAATGAAGTAGGGTAAGAGCTTTGAAAGTTATCACTCACATTTGATTTTTTCATCCGTGTGTCTTCTACAGCACATAGCCACACCTCTGATCATCTCAGAAAGATCAATGTGACCGTCACAGTTCACATCAAACAACTCAAACAAGCCTACAAACAAAGAGCACACAACACTCACAGTGTATAGAGCTGATAGCAATCAAGATACACTGATTGAGTGGTGCAATGCAAACACCAAATATCTCTTGAAACACTGGCTGGTTATCTAGCACCGACCACACCCACACAAACAAAACACAAGCACGAAAAGAAAAACAGCAGCACTGAAACTAACCCATACTACACTCAAGCACCACACAAGTACAATATGCTCTATTTCTCAAGCAGCACTTTCAACATAATACTACACACACTTGCAGCTGTAGACTGCACTCACTATCACACAGCTGCATTGGTAAAGGAGGTGAGATGATTTCACGGAACGTGTCGAGGTCGAATTTGCTGTTGCTAGCCTTCAGAGCCCAGTATGCCTTCTCAAGATCCATCACGTCTTTGTCACTTACTACAAGAAACAAGAGATCAAACACAAAGAGCAACAAACAATACAAACAACTTTGATGACAGACAACTCTAAGCAGGTGCATACTCCCAGCTTACCGCCAAATTTTTTTGCAAGCGTTTGATAGAATGTGGGAGGGTCTGGGTCAGCTGTTACCCTCATTCTGCCGCTATCTTCTCCCCTGTCCTCCAGCAACCAGGTGCTGAAGGAGGCCAGGTGAGGATGAGTCTTAATCCATTCGACAAACTGCTCTGACGTACACCACGCCTCCTGAACAGACAGACAGACAGAACACGCTAGTGCTTACACAAGCATCAATACTGAAAGACAGACAGATCATGCCCAGAGACAGGGCTCACATGCAGAGTGTGAATGGCTCCAGAACAAACAGAATCAGAAACCACTCAAAAATATACTATATACAATTTGAATTAGATAAACAAATCTTCAGAGATTACTAGACATTAAGATCAAAGAGATGAGACGATGGAATCTAAAGCAATGTAGGCACACAACTCCAAGCTGCTAAGAGAGGATTGCTGCTGCTTACAAAGCTACAAAATACAGGTCACAGTAAAAAATAGAGAACTACTGCTCTTTAAAGCTACAGAAATTTTGTTAAACAAGGCTGCTCATTTGTTAGACTACTACAAAGACTGTTTGAACTAATTTCTACAACATGTAAAAATTACAAGCATCCTCTTAGCTATCTAGTATTATATTTAAAAGCCTCTGGAGCTAGGGTCTACACACCTTGCTATCAGGGCGTCGGCAGATGATGCCTGTGTACCCGTCCTGAGAGTTGGTATCCCTCACCTGGTTGAAGAGGCTGTCTAGATCCTCTCCCCCTGGGTGGATGTCGCAGTCAGCTATCAGCTTCTGAAGATTCACTTTCATTATGAAGCCTTCTTCACTGCAGACCAGCATAGCCAGGACTAAGAGAACAGAGAAAAAAAATTTTTTTTTCTCTACACAAACTCTTCCTTTCTCTTTATTTCCAAACTCCAATTCATTTAATTTCCCCGTCTCTCTCTCTCTCTCTCATCTCTCTCTCTCTCTCTCTCATCTCTCTCTCTCTCTCTCTCTCTCTCTCTCTCTCTCTCTCTCCCTCCCTCCCTCCCTCCCTCCCTCCCTCCCTCCCTCCCTCCTTCTCTCTCTCTCTCTCTGTCTGTCTCTCGTACATCTAGCTTTCTCATCTCGAGTGCCCTCCGTGATTAGTACTAATCCTTTCAACAGATCATTGAATGATATGCCCTTCTGCTGTCCGTGAAAGCCTCTATACATTGCCTGCACGATAAAAATACAATTAATTTTATATTTAATAATCAGTGAATTGAGCGAAAATATTGATAACTGCAGCGTACCTCAGCAAATTTAGGTGGGATTCCATCACCGAACACATCTCGGAGGAAGGTTGCTTGAGGTAGAAGACTGTTGTTCGATGAAAATCGCTCGAATGTTGCTTTTAGCCGTTTCAAAGTGTCATCTCCAACTAGACAATATCAGAGAAGAGGTGTGATTATGAAACGTGAGAAAAATGTAGAGTGCAAGCACAGGCTTTTACAAGACGTACCTCTCCGATAAGCTTCATCACTTGATATGGGAAACCTAGAGCGGCTGAGTCCCATGGTGTCTGTAGCAAAGAGAATACAATAGCAACACTATCGATATTGTGTGAGTGTGTAGACACACCACAAAGATAAGGAATAGCGTGAGCATACGAGTGTTCTAGAGAGGTGTTCACCTTGTGGTTACCAGTTAAAGTGTGCTGTATGATCGGTTTCGGTTCAGTTTAGCGTGCTAGCTCACGACACACACACTGCTTGGCCCAGTAGCCATGCCCCTGTATTATGAGAACACGTGATTGTCACGTGGTGAATGAGCGACCGACCCGCCCAACAAACCACACCTCTCTCATCCGACGACATGTGGTCATGATGTGGACGTTTGGACGACGTAGATCATGAGTTGAACTGCAAGATGAGCTTTGAAAAAGCGAAGGCAATGCTACTCAAAGAGAAGGAATACTTGAAAGAAGTCAAGGTCATTGTGAGAGACCAGCTTGCTATATTGCAAGTAAGCTAGCTAGATGATAGAGGATCACTTGCTATCTGTTCATCATCACTCCATCCCAGGCAGAAGAGGTGGTGTTATTAAGAATTTTACAGCACCACAAGCAGGCTGCAGCAGCTGGGTCCCAGCCATCCACTGATATTGAATCACAACAACCATTATCACCTGTATTAAATACCACCACTGACACCAGCATATCTAATTCAGTAAGCAAACGGCAATGTACATGTATAATCCATTTTTCTCTTCTCTCCAGAATGCATTTAACCTTCCTGAATTAAATCTTGACCTAGTCTCATCAAGACCAAGGTAACATACTGACTCAGTGCTTACATTACTCTCTCTCTCTCTCTCTCTCTCTCTCTCTCTCTCTCTCTCTCTCTCTCTCTCTCTCTCTCTCTCTCTCTCTCTCTCTCTCTCTCTCTCTCTCTCTCTCTCTCTCTCTCTCTCTCTCTCTCTCTCTCTCTCTCTCTCTCTCTCTCTCTCTCTCTCTCATAACTCTAGACCATCACCTGACGACGAAGAAGAAGAGGAGATGGATGAGGACGATTGACCTCTTCTTACCTAATCATGACGGCACATGTTGGATCACTGAGTACATTGAGACCACCACATCATTTATTTATCGGCTTCCTTTAAGATTATAACTTATTCAAAAACAGTTTGTCACGTTCCAGCAGTTACTGTTAGTTCCTTCCTGACCCATTCTATTGATGGTGCTATTGTGGTCGAGGGAAGCATGTTGCTACATTAGGAGAGCTGCCTGGAAGCTGTTGCAGTTATACTCTAGTTTGTGGTGCAGCTATGGGTGAAGAGAGCTTTGTGTCTTATGTGGTTGCTGGACCCGGTGAAGATCTTGTCTGTCGCAATGATCGCTTGAATGAGAAGATCTCTTCTCTTCCTCCCGAGGGAGTCCTGGTGAAGGTGCACATTGCTGGCGTGTGTCATTCTGATGTGCATCAGTGGAGAGGTGGATTTCAACTGTCTGAAACAGAGGACCTGCCCTTCTCTGCACCATCTGTGGTCCCGGGACATGAGGTGTCTGGTACTGTGATGGCGCTAGGTAGTGCCTTGTCGCTGGCAAAGTGTGATCTGCAAGAAGGAGATCGTGTGGCGGTGTTTCCCTGGGTTGGCTGTGGTCAGTGCAGGCCCTGTGAAGTGGAGGAGGATATCTTTTGTCTTAGTGAACCAGAGGAACGTCGAGTTTTTGGAATCAATGTCGATGGAGGTTACTCGGAGTATGCTAGTGTAGTCAATTATCGATATGTTGCTAAAATACCACAAAGTGTCAGCTTTGAGGTTGGAGCTACTCTTGGCTGCAGTTGTCTGACTGCTTACAATGCTTTGAAAGCTGCTCTACCAACCGTCCAGAAAGCGGCTAATCTGGCACCCTCTGTTGCTGTAGGTATCCTTGGTACAGGTGGTCTAGGTCAGTGGGCCTTGACACTGGCTCGCCAAGTGTTTGCTGAGAGCAATGTCACTCTGATAGCTCTGGATGTGAGGAAGGAGAAGCTCGAGTACGTGCTGAAGCAAAAACTGGTTGATAAGATACTGCAGCTGGATCCCTCTAAACCAGTCGAAGAGACCATCGAAGAGGCTCAGACTTTGATTGGTGGAGAATTCCATGTGGTGATGGATTTTGTCAACAACCCCGCGACCTTTGGTCTTGCTCAGGGCATCTTGTGCAATGGAGGAGGCCTGGTCACTGTTGGGTTGTTTGGCGGCACTGCGGAACTACAGCTACCTCTGATTCCTCTCCAGCGACTAAAGATCACAGGAATCCAGACTGGATCGCTAGCTGATTTCAGAGAAGTAGTCAAGTTTGTACAGACTCACTCGATCTCCCCTCCACCATTCACCCACTACAAGCTGTCTGAAGCTACCCAGGCACTCAGAGATGTTGAGAAGGGCAGAGTAGCTGGAAGAGGTGTCCTCAAAGTGTCTGAATGAATCAAAGACGCCCACCACATTAATAATGTGACATTTGACCATTATTATTTCACTGTATACAGACGTGGTTTCAGACCACAAAAAAATTTATTGCATAAAAATTTTGTAATTGGAAACAAGAATGACCCGCATTACATTAAAGACACTATCTAAATTATAATGGGCGATTGAATAAAAATTAATACACCATAATGTAAATTTGCACAATCCAAAAAAAACTGTCACGTCATAATACAAACAGGTTTTAAGGGGACTGAATGTTGGATTTCTCATTACGAGACTTTCGTTTCACCGGTTGTCCGATGGTGACTGCCTGTCCGTCATGTACGAAGAGTGAGTTAGTTTGATAGTGTTTGACAACATCGTCTAAATTGTTGAACTGTATGACCCCCATACTGTATCCTCCATTGGGCTTGGGATCAATGTTGAAGTGTTTGACACTGCAATAAAAATAGACAATAATAAAAATCGAATCATAAATTATTGAAAAATCATTTCATACTCTACCATACAAGGTTAGAATAACATCAACATAATTATTCGTTTGCAAGGTTTTTTTGTGAAAAATTTCAGCTAGTGCTTTTGTTTTGAGAATGGTACTATAACTTGTCACGCAAATTTAAATCCCCCATACACATGTAAATAATACCACAATAGTGCATTCTGCTCTCACCTGTAATGATATCTTATTGACAAAGCATAGTAGCCTCTTCTTGCTGTCCGCTCACGAATTAAAAACTCTCTTTGTCGTCCGTTCTGTAGAAGTGAGCAATGAATTGAATCTGCCAATACCTCCAACTGCCATTCTTACCTCCATGAGAAACTGTTCCGCCTTTTCTCTCTCCATCGTACCAACAAGCCATGGAGCCTCATTGTCTGTGTTTGCATGTGAATAATTATTGCAGATAAATTAATCAGAACGCAAATAGGCATGCTGTGACACAAATAGCACATTATATTAGGTAATAGTAAAATAAATGACAAGAAAGAATTTGAAAAATTCTTGTCAGTTGCTTACCAGTGGTTTGAAGATCAGCTAAATGAGAGTAGTCATTAGTTGGTGAGGTTCTGTGTCCGTTCATCTGACCGCTTGACGAGCTTCTTGGTGGAGGGAGAGGAGGACTTTCATCTACTGTGGACAATGGCTTGGGCTTTGGTGGACCTCTCCTTCTTTGAGCTAGTTCACCGGCTATACCAGAGTGAGAGTTGACAAAGTTATCATGACTAGTTTGACTAGGCGGCTCGGGCAAAGCACCCATGACAGTATGGCTTCTGGGTTTGCTTCCTTGTACAAGTCTCATAGGAGGTAATGCTGGAGGTTGAACAAATGATACAGTACCAGCCTGAGAGGGGAATGAGCAACAATAATCACCTGTTTACATACTACAATAACTACTCACTCTCTGATCTGCTTGCCAAAATTCAGCAGGTGTCCATCCTTCCCTTCCACCTATGTTGACCAGCCACCACGGACCAACAGAGTTTACTAACACACACTTGTCTCCTTCACGAAAGCTAAGGCATCCTTCACCTTGGCTCTGATACTGCTCAATAGCTACGTATGTCTTTGGAACAGCTTGTGTAAGAGGAGAACGAGTAACTATTGAAGGAGAGAAAGGTGGGGCTGCAGCAGGAATGCAATGAGAAGGTGTTATAAGTGGTGGTGTTGGATTGTTGACCCGTGATTCCTGTTCAGGCGGAGGAGGCAAGCTCAACTTGTGGTACATCTTCTTCCCAGCTATTTTCTTAGCTGGCTCTGGTTTTGGTTGTTTGGTTGTAGGCGTTCTAGGTCCATCAACTTGATCTGAACCAATGCTGTTATTCGAAGTGTAAGGAGCGGGAGCGGGAGGTGGTGACCCGGGTGCATTGCGACCTAACTGAAATGGTGCTCTGAATTTTCTCTCTGCTAGTGGACTTTGCTTTCTGTTTTGTTCTCGTGAACTCATTCCAGAAAGGACGTCTTCTAAGCTCTTTGTTCTCTCAATAACTCGGCCTTTTGGCAGACCAGTCAACTGGCCTTCAGATCCTCTTGCTGCATACTTTCTTCCAGCATAATGAGATGGAGACGCATTTGGAGTGGTACGTTTTGGGCTAGCGTTAGCCGATGATGTCACTGGTGCTAGAGAAGAGGAGAGTATGATTACTATGGGACAGCAGAACCCACAAACATGCTATAAGACAAGTGTTTATCACATGTAAGTCATGCCAATTGTGTTGTGTGAGCAGTGTTTGAGTAGAACCATCTTGTGTTTGTTTTGATGTGTGTGCAAATATCAGTAAATTTGAAGCAAACAAACAAACCACTGCTGCAGTGTAAAGATCAGCTGTTGACTACTTACTGTGAAGAGGCTCCTCTTCTGGACAAATAACTGAGTCCATTTCAATGTACTCTTCATCTGATATTGCTCCTTGAGTCTCCTTGGGTACAACAAGTGACTTGCTACCCTTGAGCTTAGGTTTGGCTGCCACTGGAGGCTGTTTGACTGCATTAAGAAGATAGAGTAAACAAACAACTCATAGAAAAGGAGAAGATTGAGTGGGTTGGTTACCTGGAGTTGTTGGTTTCTGTGTGGCAGAATCATTTGATGTGGTTGAAGAAGCCACTTCTTGAACTATCTTGAACTCTTCAGGATTGATGTAGTCCTCATCTAGTTCCTCCACCTTTTTACTTTCAGCTCCAGCCTTCTTTCCAGCAGATTGCTGTTGCTTTTCAGGACCATCAAAGTCCATGTTCTGATAAATTGGTCGAAAAAGTTCTGTGTCATCCTTCTGTGCGTTGGGATCATCAAAATCTGTATTTTCATAAATTGGACCCTCTGACGCAAAGCAAGGCCCTATTTCATAGTGGTTGGGTGAGAGAGAACCAGTGGGAGCACTTGTACTAAAGGGATGCACATGGGCACTTCTGTCTTCTTCTCTGACTGCAGAGGTCGAATGGGCAATAGGTCGAGGTACCTTGTAGTGGTTATCTGCCTCTGGTGAAGAGCTAGGTGAACGAGAAGTGCGGTTTGCTGATGGGGTTGTTTGAGGTTGGCTGATGGGAAAATGTCTTCTTTTGATTGTGTTCCTACAGCAAAGATTATCACGGCATGCGACTACAGTGAAATTGTCAGCTTACTTTCTAGGCGGAGGTCTGTGAATATTCAGTCCCTCATAGATCGCCTTCGCTGACTCATAGATATTCTCTTGCTCTTGTTGCTGTTGATCTGCCTCTTCTATTATTCTTCTAATAAGTGCGGCTGGACAGTAGCCGAGTCTGCCACCTTTTCTGTGAGCAGAAGCAACTCTTTATCATCATCTTTCCGTCAATAATACCCTCATTGCTGACCTTATCTTCCACCATCCATCCATGTTTTTGTTGACCACCTCTATTTTGTCTCCAGCCATGAATCCAACCTCATCATCATTTTCTGCAGCATAGCTCTCCATGGCAACGAACACTGTACACAAACCAATAATGAATTTTTTCCTCTTTCTTTCATTTCCCATCACCTTCATTAGGTCTTGCCGCTTCTGGCTCTGTTGGGAAAAATTCTTCATATGTTTTGTCGATAGCTTCAAGGCATACAGCTGGAGCATATCCCTGTTCTTCATCAGTAACTATCATCCACCATCCTGAGACAAAGACACAGCATCTAAATATGAACCCTACTTGCATTGCCTAAGATACTGACCTGTGTCATGTTTCTCAATGACGTGTACAATCTGACCAGCCTCGAGATCAACCTGATGAGTGTTAGCTCTCTTGTAGTCCGTGATGGCGCGATACTGCTCTAGCTTGTCCATCTCATCCGGATGGCTAATGATGATGTCTAGAAGAAGAATACATACTTTAGAAGTGAAAATTGGTGAAAATAGTGAAGCAATTTTTGAGTCTTCATAAATGACTGTTGTTTTGGTCAAACAGGCAATCATTGATCATTTTTCTCAAACTATCTAAACAATGCATAGCTACATTCCAATCTGATCAGATTCCTGTAATTAGCTGTTGTGGTGTGAGAAGGCAGATCAGTGGATTCTGTTGAAATACACACTGTTGTGTGACAATTCTCAAAAAATATTTGAAGCCAGTCATGCAGTTCGTAGAAGAATGAATTTTAGCTTTACTATAATGAGCAGTTGGTTACCTGAAGAAGAGGATCTGTGAAATGAAGACGATGAGGGTTTGCTGGTGATTGAGCTGGAAAGAGATAGAGAAGTAAAACGAGGACTGACTGACATATTGTGGTAGTACGACATAAATTGAGCTGAGTATGAATCAAACTAGCCTCGTTCCCAGACGCGCCTGGGTATGAGCCTAGAATGAATACCACACATGTACTGCTTAAATACTACAGTTTTCGGGCAGTTTTTTTGCAAAGAGTAAAGTGTGATTTGCAATCCTATCATGAAAATTCTACACCATGACAAAGGATCACACAATAGATTGCCTACCACCAATACAGGAAACACTATATTTAGACTTTTAGCCATACAATAATCTGCCTACTACAACAAAGAAACGTGCTCTAGGAAACAACCATAGGCATAGCAGGAAAATGCAATATGCAAGATAAGACATTTGAATATGGAAGTAGTAGCATGCTACTGGCATACTGTCTACCAAGTTAGTCAATCATGTGACAATAGTACTACTTACTATGATCGTTGTATTGTGTCATCTGGCCATGTATTGAAGAATCCCAGGACCAATGAAGACTCTGAAATTTCTGGTGGAAGAGAGACAAGTGCCTGCATGGAGGAAAGATGAAGGGAAGAGAGAGTGAATGTTGGAGAGGGCAGGGTGAGGTGATCTGACCATTTACTAACAAACATAGTAACACCTAGTCACCACATTATATGCATAATCATATCATCATTAAGACTGTTTGGTCTTCATTATGAGAGTACACTGTACTAGATCTAAACTTGGTTAAAACGAACCCACCAAGCTCTTTCCAACCGAGATGATCTAATACTGCTTGCCTACTCTTTTGAGTCTACTTACTCAGCTGTTATCAGGCCTTGTAAGGAGTGAGTTTTGCATGTACAAGTGTCATATACTACTCATCTATTGATCAAGTGTGTATTGAGTGGGTACTACACTGCTCATGCAGTGATTCTGTGTGTGAGGGTGTCGTACTTGAGGTCACTAGAGACAGTAACCTCACTTGTACTATAGAGTTTGGCTTTGATTCTGCCTCTGAGGGGGTTCCCTGTCAAACTCTAAGCTGCATGCAACCACAAGGATAAACATGTCAGGCAAGCCCTGTAATGGAGTACACACTACTCCAATGCAGTGGTGTCAAACCACGTTATACTAACAATGTACAGCTTAACAACTAACCTTAAAAAACTGACAACTATTTTCAGTAACTATATTAATAATGGTTACTTTGGTTAGCTGAAAATGGTTGTCAATTTTCAGTCATCTCCTGTTAGTATAATTGTTGACTGTCGCATGCAGATGTAAGAAATGCTAATCTACGTTCGTTGTTGAGAATTGGACACAACATTCTCCTAATGTGCTTAGTGATTGATATCACTGTGTTCTAGTAGGTAACAGGGAATGTATTAGTTGCATAGGGCAGACGACAACATTGGCATTCCACCAAGCAAGCAGCTGTCTTAGGACATCAAACCAAAATGAGAATTATTTACACTAGGGATATGCCTTCAAAGAGTACTATTTAAACTCAGCGCAATACCTGCCATGTGATAGTGACCACCAGTAGTACTCTCTGACTAGTGGTACAATGGTAGTGTACATTGGACAATGGTGCATTGAAAATTGAATATTTACACGTATAACTGTAGACGAAGTGGAAATAACCACTAAATAATTACAAGTAATTTATGTTGCATCAACACAATGTGACATTACTAACCGTGCAAAATTCTTCTATTTTTCCTCTCCTCTTCTCTGCAACCTGATGTATGTGACTCCGACCAAACAGGATCTTGCCAGGAAGCTCAGGAAGTTGAAGTGGCCCTTCACCTTGGAACTGAGGGTTTTTCTCTTTCAAACTGGAATGCAATTCTTGGAGCTTTACCTACAGTGAAAGAAGACAAGATGGCTGATGTATACATGTTGTATAATACACATTAAGAGATCACTCAAGGAAGTTCAGTGACCTTGAGTAATGGGTCAAGCAGTTCAAATACAAAACAACATCTCAAAAGTTCACAGTACAAGACCATCAATCTTGGGTGCTAAAACACAAATCATCATAGGTATTTGCAGCCTTGGCAGCAGGTGCTTAAAACAGGAAATGATTTTTCTAGTAGGGATTTGCAGTGTACAAACAGGTGACTATTGATTGACAGGAAGACCAGAGGTGCCAGTGCACACAAGTTTAGAGAACACACCATAATCATGACTGGTACAGCATGCTTGGTTACAAAATGACATGCAGTCATGATCAGTGTCTGCTTAATTGTGTCACACAATTATGCAAAAGTGATAAATACTTGGATATGTACACTATTAACCATCTAGGGAACCATATGTGCAGCACTGTGCACACTCGACTGTATGTATCTATCAGAGAGTAGTAGAATGTGCTATTTTGTACATCCCAACATGGCATCTTTTGAATGCTTCATTAATTCCATACAACGTCAATATTATAGATTGTAGAAACGTGCAGTAGATAGCATGATGTCATTGGTTAGCAATGATGTAGTGACAGCGATTTGCACTACTGAACAAACTCAACATCAATGAGAATATCGTGTTGTAAGTATCAAACAGTTGCTGTCTCCTTGTTCAATGCTATTCTCTATCATGCTCACACCAAGTTGAACACGTGTATAAACACGATATGATCTTAGCTCCAACACACCATGTGGATCAAGCAGCACGTGCTCTCATATTAAATAGTTTAGCTAAGAATGAAATGTTTACCATACCTAGCCATACACTAATACCACCTAAGAAGTGTGACCTAGACCCTTGTTGGTCTCCTCTAGTAAACCGATACATTACTCTCAGTGATGTGCACAAAGCTAACTAGACTAACCGCTAATCAAATTTACATTCTCACAGTGCTATGGTGCAAAGACAAGAGAGAAGAAAAAGGTGTGAGTGGGAGAGGAGGAAGCTGAGACAAACTGTCTATGTTACATAACAGAATCTGCTACTTTTAAGTTCACTCACCAAGAAGTCAAAGAACATGCTGTAGCGTCTGTAGATCACAGTGCTGGTTCCATTAGACCATTCCACCACGACCTTGTACACCTGATCCAACAGAGAATGATCAGCAGTAGTTAATGTGTTGTTCACAGGGCCGACAGATTGCACTGAACAACTCATACTCTATAGCAGCTCTCCACACACGATCGGCATGCGTTCAAGACGGTTCTTTTACAAGCAGAGAGACGTAACGTAGGAATAGATTCAGCAAGCCGTATTGGCAGTACAATAGGATGCTAGCGTCTTTGTTGCTGCAACTGTGCTTGCAAACTTAGAGTGCAAAGTGATGCGGTTGTTTTGTCTAACGGTATTGACTCGAAGCTAATAGATTACAATGCGTGGAGTAGCTGCTATATAGCAACATAAACATGCTGATGTTGTTCTGTGTGGGGCAGAACTAACTGTTGGAAGACTCACATAGTGCTTCGTGGGTTGCCTGCGCTTCTTCACCTCCGGGATGGTCACTGAAGAAAGAACAGCTCTTCGCGGTGATTTACTCCCGCCAAACGTTGCAGCCGTCTCGTAGATAGACGCCGCCATGCATGCAGCAGCAACAGCAGCCAGTCGGTCGAGTGAGGAATAGAGCAGTAGTGTTTCAGATGTTCTGTTATTTTGGATTCCAACGAGGTACGCCCACTAGGCCAGGGATCTAATATCCGGTCTATTAGCAGTCACGTGATCAATTTCCACTTTAGCTTTGCGGTTAGCACATACAGTGGTTAAATTTTTATCACAAAATTTAAATAAAGTGAGTGAAGTTTCTAAACAGCTTGTCATACATCACATTGACAGCTGTATTACAAAAGACAGGAAGAAAGACACTGGAAATTGTGTGTACAATATTATGTTGAAATTGCATTGAACAAGAAGCACATGCTCTGCATTGGTATGGAGCATGCTGTGGAATGCTAATACAGACAGACAATAGTTTCAGACATACGAAACAGAATTAAAATAGTTCAGAAAGTGGTCGTGCGGTTGTTTTGACGATTGCGACGAACTTCTCTTCTGTGCCTTGGCTGTGTTGGCTGAGGGGGTGGAGTAAGTTCAGGCTTATACTCGACATAGCAACAGTAACCAAACAGCAAATAGATGCCCAGCAATATACCAAGAAGGCACATTCCTCCTATGTAGCCGCACATAGCATAGAATACTGCAAAAGAACAGAATTCCGTGTCATTTGCGTTTCGAGGTTCTTCGCTGGGAGGTCTTTGCATGAGACCAGTCCAGACGGCTCCAGCAAATGCTGCTATGATGTTTATAATAACTGTGAGACAGAAGATGACTTCCATAGCGATTATGAAAGCAGTGCAGTGGTCAGATTTTTCAGTTTTGAAACAGTTTGTGATTTTGCAGCAAGTCATGCCAGAGGACAAGAGCCGTAGACAGACTGTCAAAGCTAGGAAACATCCACTGACAATCAAATAGATGATGTACAGATTGTCAAATATGGGACAGGAATTCATTCCGAAGACACCTAGAAAAGACAAAAACAGGAAAAGTGAAAAGAATCATACACCACTGAGCGAACTTTTCAAACAATCTGTGTGTACAAGAAGAGTCATTCTTAGGACACACACATTTACACTTCGCTATAACAGTATTACATTGTATTGTAAAAGTATGCATGCTTACCTGTTAGTATCATTGCCACCGGCAACGCCACAAAACAGAAGAGGATAGCAAATCCAACACCTGTCAGGGAGAGGAGACATTGTGGTCAAGTTAGTGGTGTCCCTCAACTCCTCAAGATAATAAAACCAATTAACCACACTATATACACACCCGTAAGATTGATTCTAAACATCTAAACAAGCTGAGTGTGTTTATTGAGACTTTGTATTAGCTGTGTGAGCACTCTAGTGTTGTGCTATATGCTACTAAATTTGTAAACATGGTGTACCACGTTTGTAAATTCAGAGATAGTGGAAGTAGTGACTTACACCACATAATACCACAGCAACATTTGACTCGCACAGCTCTGCGAGAAGCTCTCAGCAGCCGTTTCCTGTGAGCACTGGGCAGGTGAGCTTCTATGTCTAGCTCAGGATCGATCCCCTTCGGTGACATGCCTGCCATCATGACATTAGGCATGCTGAACGTTGCAAACTGCTCAAATATTCCCTTTGATTCTGGTTCTGCTGCACGCCTTGACTGTGATGTTCTACGTGCAGTAGAAGTGGATGATCTCTGCTGTGTCATGCGGCGATCACCAGACTCTCTTCTTCTTTGGCTTCTTGCACCAGTTCCTCCTTCACCTCCAGGTGGTGCTGAGGGAGCCGATGGTGTTGATTGAGAGAGAGGAGGAGGAAAAGGCTGAAAGGAGTTGGGATCGGGAGGTTCGTTGCTCGTAGGAGACGAGACCACCAATATGGAGTTCCCAGCATTGACTACATCATCATAGGATGGAGGAGGGGGCTCTGAAACGGCGAACAAAAGAAGTGAATCGCGTGATAGCACTCGATCACTGACACAAGAATCGCAGGTTTTTGTATATATATAACTCACCCATGCTTTCAAAGCTTTACGGCTGATTGGCTATTGTCACCGAGCTAAGACCAAAGTCTACGGCACGATTGCTGTGCGCTCCACCCATGCGAGGTTAGTCCATCGCCAAAACAAACAGACTACGCCCACCTGTCTATGAATAATCGTGATCACGCGCGCAGACTGGCGGGAAAAGAAGCCAAGATGTCGTCTGTATGGTCCTCTAGCTCACTGAACGTCTGCAGAGTCCACGTGATTTTAGACCTCAGCAGTGGACCCACTAGTGAGTGAACTCAGCAATAAATTACAGATATTTATGTTCTCTCTCTGTGTAGCACAACCTCTTTGGGTGAACGGTATTGTGAGCGGTCTAAAAGAAGGCTACATAGGCAATGATCCGGTGTACTTAGCATCCGTGCTAAGGGTAAGCTTGTCTCCAGTACTCATCGTCTCTCTTACCTTTCACCACTACAGCGAGGTCCTGCTTCATCATGTCGTTGGTTCAAGTGTAGCAGCAGTTTCAGGAGTCCAAGCTCCGCCCCTGTCACGCCCACCAGATCAAACAATGCTCTGCCTATCTCACTAACATGGGATCAACTACTGCTCTCACTCAACGACAGAGATGAACAGAAAGAGATGAAAAGGTTCGCTGCAAATTTCCAAACTTACTTTATTACGTACTGTACTACAGTGGGGAGGAGCTTTTTGCTATGGTAACTGATTCACTACATGGTCTTCTTGATAATCCACCGTGGGAACCAGAAGGTGAGAGAGCGACCGTGTGTTGTTGATGTGAACACTGTCCACATCCTGTGTAGACTTTGTCCTCACTGATGTCCACATTCTTGTATCTGAGCTTCCATCTCTTTCAAGGTATGTTGTAGCAACATGTCACTCTCTTGTTGTTCATGTGTAGCGTATGTCACTGTGCTTCTAAACAGTATTAACATGAAAGGATGTGTGCAATTTGTACTTAATTATTCCAGTTACATGGTTGTATTCTATAGCTTGTCGCTGTCGGCATTCACTGGAGTATGTTGGAGAGTGACGCGATGGCTCAGAGGGAGTGTCCATGTCACATGTTCAGATCGAGCCAGCAGGTTTGTCTGTCTGTCTGTCTGTCTGTCTGAGTGCAATGCTGTGCCTAATTAGTGTTGATTTAGTTTACTAAATACTTAGTTTAATAAAATTTGTTTAGTAAAATACTAAACTAAATTTATAATGCCTTAAGCCTAACTAAAACTAATAATTACAGCTTGATTTGTTGCTTTAGTGACATAGCCTCTATACAGGCGCTACATTACAACATCACTCGTGTTGTTACTATAAACCAAAAATTTAAAGACAAACTTGCTATAACTACTACTACTACTACTACTGGTACTACTACTACTACTACTACTACTACTACTACTACTGGTACTACTACTACTACTACTACTACTACTACTACTACTACTGGTACTACTACTACTACTACTACTACTACTACTACTACTACTACTGGTACTACTACTACTGGTACTATAAGAACATTCGAAATCTGTACTAATACTAAACTAAAATTCAAGCTAGCTATTAAAACAATACTTGCCTTGTTTTACACAGTTCAGTAGTTGAGTGGTGTGAATCTATTCCTGCCTCCATCAACTCTCCAACTTCATATTCTCTGTTCTGGAGAGGTGATTTGCTGATATCAGAGCACAAGGTTCATACAGTAATGTCCAGTTTTAGTGATTTGTAGTTATTTCTGCTACTAGACATCTCGGCAAGCTCATTCAGCTGCTGCCTGTCCAGGACTGGGACTAGCCCTGTTCCCAGACTGCTCTCCTTGTGACGATGTGCTCATGGGAACCGGGCTAAAGATTGATCACACCCACTACCCCACCCACTTGGAATTGGTGCAAGTCATCGACACAGCTGCTCTACCTCACTTCTATATCTCTCCATTACGTTGCCGCCTGTATCCACATCTACTAGCACTCATGCGTGTAATGACATACTCCACAATGCATATTGTATTGAATGTAGGAGTGCATTCGATTTGTAACATTAAAGATCTCATACGAGACAGCTGATACTATGCATCAAATTATTGTGGTATTTGATGTTGTTACTCTTGACGTGTGTGTGGTAGGTTCCTTGAGGCTGGTTACCAGCATTCTGTCTCGCGCCTCATGTTCCATAATCTGTTCTACGGTGGCTGTGGAAGGGCTGCACTGCTGCGGCTGTGCAGTCGAGGAACAAGAGAAGACGATACACCACTCGCTCATCATCGCAAGACAGACGATTGGATCAGGCATATAGTGGAGGACGAGTTTAATCCAAGTAAGGAAAATATCTCTTCAGCTATCATAGGTCTATAATTTTTTCTTTTTTAGATTCTTCGTCATTGTCTCACTCATTGTTACCTTCTACTGGTCCACTGATACTAGTGCCCTGCACTGACCAATCGGATTCCACCTGGTCATGTGATGGGTGGTTTCTATGGCAACCAGAGCACATGACGTCAGCAGTACAAGTAGTAAAAATGCTTCAGAAACATCACTCGGAAGAGATAGAGAAGGAGGATGGTAAGTCACAAAGAAGTTTGTGAAAATGATTGACCTATTGCAGGTAAGGGTATGTGTGAGATTCTCAGTGGTTTGCCTACAATGGGAGCTGATAGTAGGTGAGCATTTTGCAGTTCAATGTGTGCATGGTTCTTGTAGCCCTGTTCCGTTAGATGAACAAGCTGGTGCTCTCACTGACTTCAACTCGCATCAAAATGGTGTGTTACTGTCTCTCTCTCTAAAGCATGCATTGTTGTGTATCTCATAACAGAGACTATTCCATCACCTTCTTCCTGGTTTGAAATGAAGGCATTGCATAATTTTGAGTGGATACAAAGGTAACAGACTCTCCTCTCTCTGTCTCACTCTCTTCTCTGACCGGTCTCAGAAAAATGATCAAACGCTTGACAACCAGAGAGCTCATGTTTGGTGAAGAAATAGCCCCGCCCCCTCCTACACTAATGTCCACGCCCACTGCCAATGACCTGCTCAAGTGTTTCACCGAGCAAGGATCTCCAGCATCACCCAGTGCCCTGTCACCACTCGGCTTAGTGAGTTACACATGTTTCTAGATTTATAGACCTTTTGTTTTTCTCCAGAAACTTGGAGGTGACAGCTCTTTTCCCAGGTCAATGATCACGCCAGGTTTGTTGTGTAATGTGATCCAGCTCTCTAATGCCTTACTCTACAGAATCTCCTTTGCCTTATCAGAAAGTCATAAACAGTACTCCGACCACCTCAAGGAAGTACCATGGAGTAATGTGAGTACCTTTCATACTCCAGACAATGCTTAGATCATGTTTAACGTGTGTTTCTTCAAAGATATTGTCTGTCGGAAGAGGATACCACAAGAGATGCTCGGCTCAGCAAGATACAGCGCCGATATCTCTCCAGTGAAAGAACTTGCAACTGTTCTTCTTACCAGACTCCTCCGAGAAGCGACAGACAGAGAAAATCAAAGAGAAAGGA
>OZ024791.1:7835470-7849621 GCA_964017065.1 Haliclona indistincta
AGACGACATGGATCAATAACACACTAACACACAGCAGGCACATTTTGATATTACTCATCATTACAGTACATGCACAACAAATTCCGTATGAGTGAGACTTTAGTTTATTTAAGATCTAGTCTGCCCATGTATGGGGCTGAAAATGAACCGAGGTACAGTTTGTCTCCCATGTCCAGTACAGAGCTGACATCTTCTATCACGTTACCATCACTATCCCAGAGGACCTCTTGTATCTCGCCATCAGAACTCAGACGATATATCATTCCAGTCTTGGGAACCAGGCTATAAATCAGTCTTGTCAAACGCAGCTGCAATAAGAAATCAACAATAGTGAAACGTTTTTGACGACCTGACCTTTGCTATTATAATCTTTGCCCAAGTAGAACGTGCCAAGAAGTCGAAGTATCCTATGTGACGGCTGGCACCAGATCCCACCCAGTAACCCCCAGTGCTAGCGGGAGAGATGTTGTCTGGTACTCCTGGGAGGTTGTCAGCAAAGACATCTGTAGTGCCTGCCTTAGGGCCTGACAAATAGTACCTGAACAAAGACTTTATGATAATATGCTATGTTTATAAATTTCTTACTTCATAATTCTGGCTCGTGTAGTCTCAACAACTAGGAGGAAATCCTCAGAAGGGCTCACACAAATTCCATTGGGAAAAGCCATGTCGGATACCACCACACTGAGTGAGTCAGTTGAGGGGTCATAGTGCATCAGTTTACCATTACCAGCACCCTCAAGAATATCAAGAAGCACGTCAGCACGCCCAAACTTACTGCTCGAGTCAGTGAAGAAGATGCTTCCGTTGGAGAGCAGTGCAATGGAGTTGATTAGTTTCATTGGCGGGATACCTTCCCGGGGTATGGTCGTGTTGAGCAGTGTAGTGAGCTCTTTTGTCATCAGGTTGTACACCAGGATACCATGGTAACAATCAGCAATATGCAGATCATATGGAGCAGTAGAGGAGGCTATAGCAAGACCTAGTGGACGACCGCAACGTGTTTCATCTTCAATAGTCATTTGACCTATGAATGAAAGTTGCAATTATGCTATAATGATAACAAGTTGTGTTTTACTGACCACATCGGCCATAAGGTGGTGGACCGAGTCTCACTACTGTTTCAATGTTCCTGTCAGTAAATCTGATCACTCTTCCATCACCCAATCCAGTGAACATGTTACCTACAGAGAACGGTGTCATGACTATTTGCAGTATCACTTGAGCTGTATCCTCACCGTCTTTGTCGACTACAAATGCCTCCGGACCTTGAATCGCCTCTTCGAACAATCGCTTAGCTTTTTTGAGCTCAGCGTTCATCTCTCTGTGCTTGTAAGTGGGCAAGCTGAAGAAAAGGAGTCGAACTAGTTAGTATATTGATGCTAATCTACTTACTCGACTGCTACAGGACTGATGGGTCCGGGAATTATGAGAAATACAAATAGCACTATAAGAAAGGAAACAAGCTTTGGTCTAGATTTAATCCGGGACCATAGACTCTGTAGTATTGGCCTAGATTCGATCTCAGACTGAACCTTCCTAAATGTTGGACTAGATTTGATCTTGGATCCAAACTCTTGAAGTTTATGAAAGACTACTTCAGGAAAATAATTTGTCTTCTTGGACGCTTTTCTTTCAGGACGATTGCTTTCTGGAGCGTTTAAATATTTGTCTCTTGGATAGTTTGTCTGCCAAATTCTTGGCCCATCTGATGATTCTTCTTCGGATCCGGAATCTGCCGCCATATAACATAGATCATCATCCGACTCCGAAAGATAGGGCTTTACTTTTTGAACAGGTTTAGGCGGGTCACCTCGATCTCGATGCTTATTTCTAGACGCCATCTTATAATCTTTATAATAAAATTATAGTCACTGTCACCCTGGGAATAATTTTTTAAATATTATTTATTATTATTATAGTCGCCCTCGGACTAAAAGTGCGCCAAAAACTGTAGAGCACACGTTGTAAGACGTATTTTTATTAGCTTTAACCAGAGAGCAGGTTGAGCCGGTGGCTCATTCCAGAATCCAGGCTTCCAGTGCGACGAGCACCTGCTTGGCAGGTCCTTATGAGTTATGTGCTTCGTGAGCCTGAGCGAGCATTCTCTCACATTACAATGTGGTTACCGGATTTCACGTTATATTGTATGTGGTGACTCTGTTAATGTGACTCTGTTAGTTGTGTTGATTATTTGTGTTGTAATATCTCTCATGAGAACAGTCTTTGTGTTAATTTATGTCTAATGCATAGAATGCTGACTGTCTGTTCTTTTCCCACTGTTCTCCCTATTTAAGCCCTGGTAGTTTTTGTACCTTTTTAGTTCAGTTCTTGGTTTTGTACTTGCATTGTTGAGTTAATACAAATATTTCAGTACGATATCACATTGTACTATATATATACATGCAAAGAAACCAAAAATAAAGTTTCGCAGCAAGAAATTTGCAAAATAGAGTTGTAGCATAGAAAGTGATCCTGCTACATATGCAGCGTTCACTGCACGCTGTTTAATGAACAATTTTTCAGAGTTAACGTGTGCATCTCAGTCGCAAATACAGCGACCAAGTGAGAGACCCTGCATGTTTGTCATTAGAGATGAAAGGTGTGATCGCTCAGGCTCTCGAAACACATGCAGCCGAGCCGATAGTGCTCACTGCTCATCGCGTTAGACTAGCTGGAAGCCTAAAATCGCTCTATGGTTCAAACTAAATATGCATCTTTCGACGAGTACTACGCCAAAAACGGGTCGGAGAATATAACTACCCCCTGACCCAAAAATAATTATGATTCCCAAAATTAATCAATAACGCCCACGTGTTTATAATTTTGATAGACATCATGTAATGGCGGCAGCTACTCGACGACGGTTGGGTCCCTCGCAGAGCCCTGTGGTAGCAGCTGTGACTACACACCTCCACCAGCAGAACAGAGCAGTTGCTGCCCTCAAATGGGGCGCCGTGACATCAGTCGCCATGGTGCTAGTTCTAGCAGACATGTAAGCTAGCTACACCACGTGGAAAGAGACTCAAGAGAGAACACGTACTTCATCTATATTTTGTGTGTGTAGGTATTTTCGTATCATATCGTTTATGACGACTATCAGTATTGTACTAGTATGGTGGTCAGGTGAGTATATGAATGTGTATAGCTGCTAGCCCTGAATCCAATACCTCACTACAGAGCTCATTCTACTGTCTGTTCTCTTTCTCTGTGTTCTCTATGACCTCACCCTCTACCTCGGCATCACTCTGCGAAACTCCTCCATCAAACTGACCACAGCTCAGAAGAACCTTCTCGGAGTCAACAACCAAGGTGAAGATAAATCAAGCACTCATTGTTTCACCTCTCACTCTGCTCCAGGATTCACCACAATCTCCTCTCCAATACCATTCGGTCCTCTAGCAGCAACTCCTGATTCTCCCTCTAGACCACAATCACTCTCTCCTCATTCAACCCCTTCCTTCTACTACCGTACACCCACTGTACGTGATGATAGCACACCCACATTGCTTGCTATCCTCCTCTCTCTCTCTCTCTCTCTCTCTCTCTCTCTCTCTCTCTCTCTCTCTCTCTCTCTCTCTCTCTCTCTCTCAGGGCTCACTTCACAACACTCCTCAATCACACTCTTTCTCTAGTAGCTACACTCACACACCAACAACAAGGTGAGTGCAGAGACTGCTTATTTATATTGCACACACATGCCTATACTCTCAGAGCTTCTCCAAGCACCAACTCGCCCTGTAAGTTAAATCATCTCTCATCTTCAATGGACATTCTTCTGTTATGGTCTATAGTTGGTAGTGACAGAATTACTGACCATAGTCTGCTGGAGATGTATCTCAGAGAAGAAGAGGATAAGGAACAGAGGTTGCTGCGAGGTTTGTCTATGGACACATCTCTACTCTCATCATCTTTAGTCTGCATGTGTAGGATCACCTGATCTATCTTCCCCTCACTCTCGTGGAGGATGGTACAACTCTCCTCACCAATTCAACAATGCTTCACCTTCCCTAAGAAAGTACCAAGTCGCTACAAGGTGCGGTCATTATCTTAGCTGCGTTCATTTGCTTGGTTTGTTCTAGGAGCCATTCTCCTGGTGAGGAAGAGAGCGGAAGAGACAGCAACTCAGTCAGTACATGTAGCTGTGCTTAGCTGTACAGAGTGTTCTCTCTCTCTCTCTCTCTCTCTCTCTCTCTCTCTCTCTCTCTCTCTCTCTCTCTCTCTATCAGATGCTTGGTATCAAGAGAGATGAGTTAGCAGAATGGACCGAAAACTGTCGTAAAGTCAGGTTATGCTATATCTGTGTCTTCCTCTCTCTACTCTCTGTTGCAGTGGTTGGCTCAGAGTATACTGTCACCTGTTGCCGCGGAGATCAAACAGATCAACCAAACCCTCAACAAGATTGGCTGTTCTGATGTCACTATTGGTGGTACGAAACACCTCTAGTACCACAATACAGCATCTTTCTATTCATAGTTGCTAGCTTGACTAGGCTGAGAGAGGTGGCGAGAGTGAGGGCCCAGCAAGTACCTAGCCTCACTCTCCTCATACGATACCTCGAGGTATCTCCTAAACAAGACTATCTAGTACAGCGAGTGCACGGTAAATCAGTAGAGAGGGCTGGATTAAAATGACCCTTTGTCCTCTCAGATTTAGCTAAGGGAGGTTGCCTCACCGCATTCCACTGGAACTCTGGAGGCACGTGGAAGGGACGAACATGGGACAAGGACCTACCCACAGACTCACAGGTGACAGCTGCTTGCCTTGAATCTCCCTCCCGATTTATCCCGACTCTCAGATTGTCATCCACTTTCTCTGCACCTACATGGACAGCTTGATGCCGCCATCACCACAGTATCCAGACGGCAAGACCTTCACTAGCCAGTTCTGCCTAAAGGGCCCAGACACTCCCAGTATGTAATATTAGTGGTCCCTTCATTAGTTTAATATTGACGGTTCCTTCAGGTACTGGTTCTGTTACTCTATATCAGAGCAGTAGCTCACCGCCTCATTTCAAGGTGTGTCAGCTTATACATGTGCTATACCTCATGTGTGTCTTTATGACAGGTATTACTGAAAGAGACCAGTATTGAAGTTCCAAGGGTAGGTCTGCTTTGACTGCTGTGCACTGCATTACAGCATCTTTCTCCTCTCAAAGGGCAGGAATAATTTGTTTCATGCTATTATTGCATTCCTACATCATATCAAAACCAAAGAGAAGGGATTACTAGGGTAAGTAGAGATCATTCAACTCACATGAGTATTGGTACTAAGTGACAGACATTAAATCTTGACTGACATGCAAGAAAAAAACAGTGCCAGTTTGGAACAGCTAGCGTATTGCATGTTGTAGAAAATTGCAATTGACAAACTGCCTGTTTAGAGCAAGCAGGAGCATATTGAGCCGGCGTGGGAGCATGCAACTCTGTACTTGTTAGTGTATACGGCGAAATCCAAGCATGGCCGTCAAGTTTTAAAATAGTGATTCCTTTATGAAATAAACTTGTGATTAACCCCTGAGAAACTGGGCATACACATCGTGATCCAACAGGACCAACACACTGTACTGTAACATGGAACTTTCCCGGGACGGTGTACTAGACAAGGCGCTCCAACAATTCCCCAAGAGAAGACGAGCGCTAGCCATGAGCGCATGAGATCGTTGATATGCGCGATCAAGTGTACCGGTGTCTCAGCTGACTACACATGCGTTCCGTGTACGTACTTGACCATAAGGAATCGCTAAAAATAGAATGAGCAGCCATGTTTGGATTTCGCTGTATACAGAGTTGCATGCTCTATTGCGCATGCGTCTTGATGAGCTCCTGGAGCAAGTCAAATTTTCGTCAAAATGATTCAGTAACTAAAGGGTTAATCATACTGACTCAGTAATCACTTGAACTAACATTACTCTCTTGTTTACAGGCAGTTGGATCTTAATCTTTCAGGGATCAACATCATGTCAATAATAAACTGAACATTGAATGCACTACTTTGTAAGAAAACATTTTGGTTGAGTTTCGCGAATGACATCACACTTATAATGGGCAAATATTTGTAGGAAGTTAACGAGTACATAATTATTATTCAAAGGTGTATATTAAATTCAAGAAAAGGTGCAGTAGAGTAGTACAATACAGCTTAGGCATTTTATTTAGGTATTTCAGAAGCCCAATTGTCGATTGTAAAATACAAGGCAACTGTGCTGGACCTGGAACCCAGTAGGCCAACAAATACACTAGCTAGTTGTAGAACAGCCAGGTGTTATACTGTAGCATGTATGATTATGTGTTCAGCTGTGCTAGAAATAGACGTTTCTAATCCGAAAGGAGCAATGGATGACAAGATTGACTTCATGAGACATGAATATAATAATGTTAACCCAGTTTAACGATTGTACCAAAGGTATGGCTTGCCGTTTGTGTCATAAATAACTTAGACGTAAGTAAATACAAATTTGGCCTGCGGCACAGCCTCATTGTTCTTCTATGTGAGTTTCAGAGGTGGTACCTACCCTGAAATTATGCACCTATCAATGTTAAGCCCCACTACCCCCCTCCCAGGCATGGTGGGGTTTTGATCTTAACAAAAATCAATTTCCCCACCCCCAGGGCAAGCTGTTGTGTCAACTCCCCACCACCATTATGGGGACATGTACAGTGGGGACTGGACTGTGGGGATTTGACAGGTGTAGCTAGATTGTACTCAGCATATTTTGCATGTGTAGTTCAAAATCCCCACCCATTGGGCTTAGCTTCCGTTCAAAGCCCCCTATCAAAACCCCACCCATGCCCGGGAGGGGGGTAGTGGGGCTTAACATTGATAGGTGCATTACTTCATATGTACAAATTAAAGTTTGGTGCTTTTATCCGCAACTTCCCCAAAACCTGCTGAAAATTTTGTGATAATTTAAGCCACCTGACTATATCAAAAAGTTGTACCAGTGGAATTTAAATTACGTCAAATTTCTACATGACCATTAGTAACCAGATGGTCTCCTGAAAGCGAAATCTGTCGGCCCCACTAGACTAGTTGTGTTACTAGTTGTCGTGATTTCATTTCAAATAGCGTGAGTACGTGCATGGTTGTCGTGAGCATTACTATACACCAAACACACACGCTCACGCTATTTGAAGTGAGATGAAAATCAACTGTATTGGTATTAGGAGAGATAGGTATACGTTTTCCTCTTTTCTCAACACAGGAGCTGCCAACAGATACTACCAATCAGATGGGTGTGTGTAATTATGGCATACATCAGGAGCCCATTCCTCTTGTGGGCTCCTGATGCATGTAAAAGCTCATTCAGACAACCATACTATGTTGCAACTGTACTGTAGTTATTATGTTTGAATATTGACAACTTGTTCATCTGTTCAATGATTAATTTATTGACAAGAAAGCAGCAATCGATGATTTTGTTTCAGTTACTAATTTTAAAAAATACACCAACTGTGGGCATGGTACTACTGCGGAGTGATCTTTCTCTAAGACTAGTGCTCGCCGGTGCGTTCTACAGTCGTAGGTGCACTATTAGAGTATGTATTTCACTGCTGTTGTGCGCCTAATGCCACTGCAGAGAGACACCTGGCCGCACGAACGCGCAAGGCGGCGGAGTTTATACTATACACGTGGGACTACATGTGTACACGTGGGACTGCTGACTCACGTGTAGTCAGCTGGGACATTATAGCTCTTGCGCTCATCTAGCAACAGCTGCTCAGCATGTCTTTCTGGCAGCTATGTGTAAAAAGTCATGATGGAAAACCGTATCTAATCGGTTTCAACAAACCACCCAAGGCAAGTAATTCATTGCTGCTTTATAAGTTATAATTATTACATAAAGATGTGGAACTCATTTTTTAGGACGTGACAGTTAAAGAGTTAAAGTGCATCATCAAAACAAAAATTGGAATACCACCAGATGCGCAACGGCTTATTTATGCTGGGAAGCAGTTTGAGGACGACCACACTCTTGGTAACTATCCCACCTTGAAGCACATGTCAACTGTTTTTCTTGTCTTGAGATTACCAGGTGGTGCAGAACGACCATTGCCACCTGGTCTACCAGTTTCCAATGATGATTGCATGATTTGTTTTGGATCTCCAGCCCTTGCTTTGCCTTGTAAGCCTGTGAAGCACTCGTGCTGTCCAGGGTGCCTGATGGAGTACTGCTGGGGCGAAGTTGGAAATGACAGGCTCAAGACTGCTATCTCTTGTCCTCTGTGCTCTACAGAATGGGATCTTGGTGTCATAAAGCGCTATGCTGGTGCCTCTGATAGAGAAGTAGTACTGCTCAGTGAGAGTCTATCTGAGAATGTGATTCGCAGTGACCCCAACATTATGGAATGCCCTGGCTGCAGTAGCTATTGTGAGCGTATGAACAAAAAGAGTCCACGGGTTATTTGTCTGATGTGCAAAAAGGAAAAGAAGAAACCAGAGTTTTGTTGGCACTGCATGGAGCCTTGGACTAATCAGAGCAGTTATAACGATTGTGGCAATGCTTCATGTAAAGCAGCTGAATTACTTGCTCAAATCCAAGATGCCCCATTAAAGAAAATTTTTGGTGTTAGTTGTCCTTCAATTCGCCTTTGTCCAACATGTGGGGCTAGCATTGAGCACAACCGTGGCTGCAAACAGATGGTCTGTAGAGTGTGCAAAAGTGAATTCTGCTTCGTATGCCTTCGTAAGCCAACGTCCGGCAGCTGGCAATGTGGTGCATACAACACCAAGTGTACCCCAGCACCAGTGCAAACCAAAGTCCCCAAAAAAAAACAATAAGTAAACTTGCTGAGAAAGTCTATAACCATTGATTATTATGCATAGTCAGTAGTGTGATTCTGTATTGTAGAAATAAAATTATTACCACAAGTAGCACCAGTGAGTAGCTCTATCGATTTTGTGAGCAATAGTATTAAGGCTATCATTGTGTGAGTACTCATAATTTCACAATCCTATGTCGTAGATATCTTGAAATGGGCGTTGGAATTATTACCAATGTATTTTTAGAGGCCACCGCCCATTTCACAATTTTTGCTGTCAAGCAACTTGCAAAGGTCTGTAGTAGCATGTAATACAAGCAGACATTGATACCTAAATCGTGTATAACCACTAAGTATAACCTTGACCAGTTGATGGCTCTTCTAATGTACAGAGAACCGAGACATGCAACTCAATGTCAAGTGAGGTTTAATTATCCCACACGAACTAAACAGAAAGTACAAGAATGAAAACAATAATTGCGTGATTGTGTACACAACAAACAATATAAGGTCAGTAATAAAACGCTATTTCCATAATATGCCAGCAGAGAGAAGTCGTTGATTGTTGAGAAATGAAGGGCAGCATCGTATGTCCCACACCCTTGTCACGTGATAGTCAATACTTGTGAATGATGATAAGCCAGTTCATTGAGCACAGTCATTAGTTCTCGGCCTACGGACTTGTTCCTCTGTGCTGCCCAGTCTACTTCATTCGGTTCTTCCTCGGTGGGTGATGGAGTCGGTGTGTGGTCGTCCTCATCATCCTCCTCCTTCCCTCCGAGATACTTCTCCACTACAGTGCTCCTACCCTGGTCGTACTGAGAGTAGATAACTTGAGCATCCAGATAAGGGTCGAGGGATCACGCCAGTCACCAATGGTTATCCCACGATGGCACGGACAGCAGCCAGGCTCTAAAGAGAACAGAAGATACACCAGGTCTATGACGTCACAACGTCTTACCAGCACTGGCTGATGCTCTACAGCACGTCCACTCCTTCTTCCTGGTCTGGTAGGATCCTGGATGATAGACTGGACTCATGTCTCTGTTGCTCAGGCAAGCCTTCCTAATGGCAGACACCCAGCGATTCTGCTCGTTCACATCCTAATGTGTAAATAAAGCACCAATGGTGCAGATGCCTCGGTGCAGTAGCATGTATGCTAGCATGCAATTAGCAGATGCATATGACAGCACGTATGCATGAATGCAGTAGATCCATGGAAGCATCAAAACAGTATCATAGAAGCATGCAATACAAGCTACAGTAGAAGTGACCAGCAGATCTATGGAACATACAGGCAAGCAGTAGATCATAGCAACAGTGCTATGGAAGCACAGGCTAGTGGAAGCTTTCCAGCAGCAACAGATCATAGCAACAGTGCTATGGAAGTGCAGGCTAGTGACAGCTTATCCAGCAGCAGATCATAGCAACAGTGCTATCGAAGCGCAGGCTAGTGGTAGCTATCCAGCAACAGCAGATCACAGCAACAGTGCTATGGAAGCACAGGCTAGAGGCAGCTATTCAGCAGCAGCAGATCATAGCAACAGTGCTATGGAAGCACTGGCTAGTAGCAGCTATCCAGCAGCAGCAGCAGCAGATCATAGCAACAGTTCTATGGAAGCGCAGGCTAGTGGCAGCTATCCAGCAGCTGTACAAGCTGTTGTACAAAAGTTGTATTGAAGCCAAACAGAATAATGTAGCTGGGCGTGACTGTAACTGCTCTGCTCGCTCCGGCTCACCTGTCGATAGGGATGAGGCTATTATGCTCAAAAATTTACCCATTATTCTATGCCGCACTGCTCAAAATTTTCACCGATTATGCTCACAATTATGCTACTTATTTAAGCCTCACGTGATCATTGAAACAAACGATTGAACGATTGATAGGCAGTCTAAGGCAGCTCACAGCTGCTAGCTTACTGTCGACAAGATGACAACGCATTTTCGAATGCAATATGTGCTTGCTTGTTCTTGTGTTGCTGTTGAAGTAGAACGCGCATTCAAATATGGTGGGTGTAACGACCACACCTACCAATTATATTACATTTTTTACCGATTATGCTTCGAATAATGCTCGGAAAAAAATTACCTATTATGCCGGAAGCAGTGCCCGCATATTAGCCGCATCCCTACCTGTCGAGCAGCTAAGTGAACTCAAACACGCTTTCGCTCGCTAGTTTCACTGCTGCCAATGGAGTCGCGCGAGCTGTACTATCACAGATCAAGCCTTCAAGTTGCACTGTAGCCATCTGTAGACAGTTTTGTCTATGAAGTAGGCCCGAGCGCTCAAGACGGCTGTTTAGGTTAGCAAATCACGCCATAACTTCAAAACAAAGGCTTTAATAGCAAATCTGTCAAATTTGATTTTCATAAACTATCGAGATCTACCTGTATTGCAAGTTTCAGCGCTTAGTAGCAAGCGGTTGCTGAGATACGCATTGCGAACATACACACACACACACACACACACACACAAACGAACAGACTACTGAGCTGTATGCCTCGTGGCTCCGCCCACACCTCGGCATAATAAGTAAACAGCACTATTGACTACAGCTACTACAAAAATACCACATACAGACATAACTCAACTACAAACAATACTGCACAACTCACAGCAGCTTGGAGGTACAGAGTGATCACTGAGGGAGTCGAAGGCACGTACATGGAAGGTCCGCTGGGAACAATGACAACCTGAAACATGTGCTTCCGACGGAACGCTGCCTCGTCAAGCTTCTCCACTACTTTGATCCATTGTACTGGATAGCTCTTGGCTTCCTAGAGAAAAGACAAGCAAGGAACGCTCTCTACTATACACACCTCTTTTTCTCACCCCTGTTTTTTTCTCGGTAGGAAAGTATGTGAGAGCTATGTTGCTTAGTTCGAAGTAGCGTCGTCGGTAGAGGAGGCTACCCATGCCGGAGTTAGTTGAGGTAACTCTCTTCCACAGCACTCCGCTACACAAGTTGACATGCTGGAGATAACCGGAACTGGTCTGATCAGGTGAGAGGGCAGGAGACACTACAGGAAGGAGAGAGAAAGACGATGATCATGGATAGTGATGGTTCTTACTGGTGTTGTCCTCCACATCGATGAGCATGGTGATGTATTTATTCACCTTCTCAACACCACTGACTAGAAACGATGCCATAGGCTGCATGAACTGCTCTTTAGCATCGACCACTGTCTTCAGGTTAGTATATTCTGTAGCACCTGATGGGAGGAGGAATTACCATCAATGCTTTGCTGGGATTCTCAAATTAAATACCAATCATAATGTGACAGCATAATCGATAGCCCCACCCACTTCCTATACCTGCAGACATTTTTTTTACTTAAAAATGTATTCCCCAAGGGGGATGGGCCACTCCTGGAAATACTGCAATACCAGGGCAACCCGGGAGGTGGTAAAACCAAGAACGAAGAAATGGGAAACCGGAAATGGAAATAAGAAATGGCACTAGAAACTACTAAACTCTAAACCCAAGACCCTAAAAACCTAAAAACCTTCGCCTAACGGCGCCCAGTATTCGCCTAGCAGTGCCCAGTAACAATGGTCTCGGCACTGCTCGCGTAAAGGTAGCGATGTCAGAGAAAATTTTATTTTCACTAGAACTAATCTAACACTACGTACTTGTGAAAGATCTAGTTCAAAGCTTTAAAATGATATACGATGATGCATAGTTCAGTGGCGGATCTAGCCCGAGGTGTTTGGGGGGCCTGCCGCCATAATTTATTCATATTATAAGTTTGTACAAGGCTTGTTTACATTCATTGTGTGGTTTATAATTTTTAAAAATTAGCACTGGCATAGTTGCGTTACTGCAACATAGAATAAATCGCGCAAACAATGGCCTAGGAATCTCCAAAACTTCCTGTGTAAATCAACGTGACGACATGGCACGCCTATTTAATTACGTACACTTATGGCCCCTTTGTGGATAGCTATTGCTGCGCTAAGCATACGATCCAGGTAGCCAATTTTTTTTTTCTGCTGAGAGAGTAGAGGAAGTGATCGATTAACGGACACCATGAATAATCGGACGCCGTCACAACTTTTTCGCGAGATGAAGCGAACGCCTATTCTTGCAGCTGTGAAGCTAGGCCTCCCCTGTACATATTTACACTATTATAACAACTGGTTGTTTTTTGCGTTTAATAGTAAGGCCTGCATAATGAACAATATCGGACTAGACAATGATCGGACGGTTATAATCATTTTTCGACAAACGCTGTCAACACTCTGACAATTAGTTAAAACTTAAAACAAATAATTATGTTCAGTGAATACCTACATCAATGCTCTATTAACATAGTAATGGGCGACAGCAACTGTCTAATTACAAGCTTGCAGCGACTAGTTCTCACCCTACAGGTAACGCCCTCAATAATCGGTCAACCAAAAATGTGATCAACGCTCGCTTAAATTGCAACTCTCGCTGGGATCGCATCAACGACGAAGTAAGCCCATAACTATAATTAGTATGACTGTGTTTAGTGATCATAATTATTATGTCGTTTCAGGTGTTTATTCACTCACTGAGCTTTCCTTGTATACCCTTAGCCTCGTCCCCAGGCTCCCTGTGCTACACAACACATGATGACGTCAAATAACCGAATGCATTTCAATTCTAAGTATGCTACGGCTATATGACACCTGAAACAGCATACGATCACTAAACACAGTCAGACTAACTATAGTTATGGGCTTACTTCGTCGTTGATGCGATCCCAGCGAGCGTTGCAATTTAAGATCACATTTTGGTTGACCGATTATTGAGGGCGTTACCTGCAGGGTGAGAACTAGTCGCTGCAAGCTTGTACTCAGACAGTTGCTGTCACCCATTACTATGTTAATAGAGCATTGATGTAGGTATTCACTGAACATAATTATTTGTTTTAAGTTTTAACTAATTGTCAGAGTGTTGACAGCGTTTGTCGAAAAATGATTATAACCGTCCGATCATTGTCTAGTCCGATATTGTTCATTATGCAGGCCTTACTATTAAACGCAAAAAAACAACCAGTTGTTATAATAGTGTAAATATGTACAGGGGAGGCCTAGCTTCACAGCTGCAAGAATAGGCGTTCGCTTCATCTCGCGAAAAAGTTGTGACGGCGTCCGATTATTCATGGTGTCCGTTAATCGATCACTTCCTCTATACCTACTAGCATCCTTGTGACCCTCAACAGAGGAACTAACAGCTTATTTGTCGGACGTTCGATGCATGCAAACAGGCTAAACAAGCCGATATATGCAAGGTTTACCTTTAATTACAATAGACTCCACAAAGAAACTTTGCTAAAATTTAGGTATAACGTGTTTACTTGTCCTGGGAATGGCAAAATCAGCGCTATAGTGCTGCTAGAGAAGCGACCGTACATTTCA